>JAQZBX010006378.1:31787-53495 GCA_029593785.1 Cabassous unicinctus | reverse complement strand
GAGGAACCCCAGAAGCCTGAACCCTGGCAAATGCCGGCAGCTGTCTTGCTCTAACACGTGGCAATGGACTGTGGTGAGAGAAGAAACATAACGCTTTATGGCCTGGTATCTGTGGACTTCTACCCCAAATAAATACCCTTTATAAAGACCAACCCATTTTTGGTATTTCACATTAGCACCCCTTTGACTGACTAATACAAGGGATTACAGTGTAGTTAGTTAAAATTAGACACATCTATATCTGACTATTTTTATTTTAGGATAGATTAAGATTTACAGAAAAGTTGAAAAGATAATATAAAGAATCTCACACACATAAAATGAAAAAAAAATCAGATGTTCTATTTTCCTTTTTTTAAAAAAATTGCTTGTAAGCAACTAAATTGATTTCACAATCCACAACATGTCATGATTTGCAATTTGAATAAACTGTTCTAATTTGCTGTATATCAGGGAGTAAATCAAATAAAACTTTTTTCTCTCCCTTGTAGTTTTTAAAACCATTTGATTAAAGCATCCAAAAGATAGAGGAAGAAACTCAGCAGAAGGTACTTTAAAGGAAGCAATAGTAATATTATGAAGTTTCGTAAACAATTTCATTTCATCTTGCTGGAAACATACAATGCTAAGTGAGAAGAAAAGAAATAGGTATTTTTGTGATTTTTATAATGGCCATTAGAGTAAAATTAGATGAATCAAGCGTAATGAGGTTAATTGCAGGTATAAAGGTTGTACAGTAAGTCAGCAGTTAAGAGGGAAATAAAAACCAGGTGTCTGTTCCCTACAGTCATCATTACATAAGCCCTTCAAATAGTTGATTTAGCAGTAAATTGCATTCTGTTTAGTGCTTTTTTTTACATAGGTCGCCTTTCACTACAAAAGAGAAAATGAGAGTAGGGAATCCAAAGCTATGTACAAATGATTTTGGTTCTCTCAGCTTCATTTCTTTATTGAATGTGAAAAAATTGCAAGTATCATGTAAAAATGTCTTATGTTTCAAATGACTTGCACTATAAGCAGTCCCCATGGCACATTCACACACTTGAGTTAAAAGGTAATATTACAGGGATCATTTCTAAATGGAGGTAAAAATAAAAGAAGAATCCTTCATCCTGAGTCCCATTTGGAAAAGTGGCTCAGAAGCATGTTTTCTCATTACTTTTTCTGTTCACCTAAGGAAGTGGACACACATCTAGGGAGCAGTTTCAGAAATGGCAAATATGGTAGGGATGTATCAAGTGACTGGATATGGCCTAGGAATGTGAGGAATTCTAATACAGGTATTTAGAAAGTTTTGTGAATTCAGTTCTTGTTTAGGAGTTCTAACTGTAGCTCATTAGTAGCTTTTGTCTGAATCCAGACAAGAGATGCTGGATTCAATTCCCGGTGTCAGTTGCTACCTCTTCAGGCTATTTGGCACAAGTTATGTAGTACAGACTGCCTGGAAAAAAGATGAAGGCCAGGAAGCACGGCACATTGCTCATCAACAATTCTGCTAGCCAAGAATTGCTCAGCCTGTTGATGGTCCTTCTGATTACCTATTCATGATGAGATGTATTATTGTGGTGCATGTATGTGCATGCAGCAAGAGGGGTGAAGTTAATAGATGGGCAAGAAATGCCTTTTGTACTTAACCAATTTTGGGTCAACGTGAGGGTGATATATCTTGACTAAATGAAGATAAAAAATTTACAGCCATTCCAAGCCACTAAATTGTTGATGTTTTGATAGTCAGATATACATATTACCGATCAAAAATAACTTGCTTCGCTGACTTTGGCTTTGCTATTTTTAAATAGGGTTCTTTGCTTTGCTTTATAAATTTTAATATTTTAAATCCATGAAGTACAAAACTTTTTATGTGACTGAATGCCCCTTCAAATGGAGATGACTTAAATTGTTTAAAATATCTTTGCTGGCATTTTCCCACATTGAATCAAAGTTGTGGGAACAAAATAAGAATTATCTATTTTAAATTAAAAATTATCATAACTGGAAATAATACAAGAGGAATAGGAGAAAAAAAGAACAAATAAATAAAAGGAAGTTTTGGGTAAGGCATGGTAGAGATCTGACTCATGGCTCACATTCCACTGAAATAAATGGTTTATAGCCTTGGTTCAAATAACCCTTAAAGGATGCATGAAATTGCATGCAAAACTTTGAGTAAATAAGTATTTGTGATTTTCATTGTTTCTTGAAGAAAAAATTCATCACTTTTATAATATTCTTAGAGGGATTTGAAGTGGATCCATTACCAAAATTAGTTTTTTTTAAAAAACCCTCTCCCCAAAGATATCAAGCTCATATGAAGTTTTCCAAACTTTCAAGAAACTTGATAATCTATATCTTATAATATAGTTTCAGAGAATCTAAAGGAAGGAAATCTATCCAACCCTTTTAGGGTACCAGTTTAAACTTTATATAATAAACAGTTATTATAAAATGAAATAGAATGTTTCATTCTATTTCTAAAATGAAATAGATGTTCATTTCTTACTCATGTAAAGGTAGTGGTAGGGGTGACAAGTTGAGTATACTGTAACCAAGGAGTCATTGTCAAAGTCCAACATTCTTTCATGCATATAAAAAAAAAAAAAGAAAAGAAAAACAGTAAACTGGCAATAGATAGGAACTTCCTCGACAGGATAAAATGAATTTGTGAAACCTTACAGTTAACATTACACTCAATGGTCCAATACTGAAAGCTTCCCACTTAGTATTAGAAACAAGACAAAGATGGCTTGCATTCATGCTGCTATTCTAGAATTCAAAAAATATTCATAAAATTTTGCAGGATACAAGATTAATGTGAAAATCAGTTGTGTTTCTATACAACAGCAACTAACAACCTGAAAAGTAAATTAACAAAATGATTGCACTTGCAATAACATCCAAGTGATTGAAATACCTCAGAATAAATTTAACCAGGAGGAGAAATATTAGTATATTGTAAACTACTAAACATTGCTGAAAGAAATTAAAGTAAACCTAAATAAATAGAAGATATTCCATGCTCATGTATTGCAAGACATAATATTGTTAAGATGTTAATATTGCCCATAGCAATCTACGCGTTCAATGGAAACCTATCAAAATTCCAGGAGCCTTTTTTTGAAGAAATGGAAAAGTATGAACATGAAATTTATATGGAATTGCAAGTGGCTCTGAATAGCCAAAACTTTCTTAGAAAAGAAAAACCTTTGGGGACTCATACTTCCCAATTTCAAACCTGAATACAAAGACACAGGAATCAAAACAATATGGCAATGGCTTAAGTATGGATATAATGACCATGGGAATAGAATTGAGAGTTAGAAATAAACCCACAAATCTATGCCAACTGATTCTCAACAAGGATGCCAAAACCATTCCATGGGAACATAATAATCTTTTCAAGAAATAATGCTAGAACAAACTGAAATTCCATATGTAAAATAATTAATTTGAACCCCTCTATCACACCATATACAAAAATTAATTCAAAATGGATCAGTGATATAAATATGAGAGCTAAAACCATAATACGTATAGAAGAAATCATAGGGGTAAATCTTTTATCAATTTGGCAGTAGATTCTTAGATATGACAAAATATGAGCATTAAAATAAAAATTGACAAGTTGGATTTTATAAAAGTTAAATTTTCTGTGCATCAAAGGACATTATTAAGAAAGTGAAAAGAAAACCTGTAGAAGGGGAGAAAATATTTGCAAATCTTATATTGGGAAAGGGTCTAGTTTCCAGACTTTATAAATAATAATTATACCCAATAACCAAAAGACAACAAACCAATTAAAAAATACACTAAGAACTTGAATAAACATTTCTGAAAAGAAAAAATATAAATGGCTAACAAGCACATGGAAAGATGCTCAACATCATTAATCTTTAGGGAAATGCATATCAAAATCATAATGACATATTAATTAATACCTACTAGGATGGTAATGATAATAATGCAGAAACAACAATAAAAACAAACAGAAAATACCAAATGGTAAATATGTGTTATGGTAGTTTGGAGTTTTGTGTATGTAGCCCAGAAAAAACATGTTCTTAAACTATTCCATTCCTTTTGGGTGTGAATTCATTCTAAGTAGAATCTTTTTTTATGTAATTTTTTTGACTTTGCAAGAAAAGCTGTGGATTTACAGAACAATCATGCATAAAATACAGGATTCCCATATACCACCTGTAGCAGTTTGATATTGTTTATGAATTTCAAAAATAGATATTAGATTGTGTTTGTAAACTGGCCTATTCCTCTGGGTGTATTAGATTGTATTAGACTCAGTGGTTTCACTTTTACTTTATTAAATCAAGATTAGGGCTTTTATTTGACCATGTCATTAGGTCATGCAGGGTTAAGTCCCCACCCCTTTGGTGGGCATAAAACAGACTCTCACATGGAAGTAAACACACAGAGAAGGAGAACACAGAAGCAGATATGCAGGAAGAGAGAGTGCTCCATAGACATGGCACTGGAAAGAGAGATGAGTCTGAAAGTCTACAGCTGACAAAGTGGAGAAAACAGAGAAGCTGAGCCTGGAAAGAAACGAGCCCTGGGGAGAGTGACAAGCCTTAAGCCAGCCTATATCTAAGATCTAAAGAACCTGGGAGCATGGAGCCTTAAGAGGAAGGAGGAAGGCTGAAACCTCACAGACATCGCCCACCATCTTGTGTCAACATGTGGCAACAGACTTTGGGTGAGAAAGTACCCTTATGGTACCTTGAGTTGGACTCTTTAGAGCTTGGTAACTGTAAGCTTCTACCCCAAATAAATACCCTTTATAAAAGCCAACAGAGTTCTGGTACTTTGCAATAGCACCCCTTTGGCTGACTAATACACCACCATATTATTAACACTTTGCATTTGTGTAGAACATTTATTACAATTGATGATAGCATTTTTTTTTTTAAGTATTTAATGTGAAGGTTAGGTACTGATCTGACTCTTTTTTTTTTTTTTTACCGGGAGGTCCTGGGGATCGAACCCAGGTACCTCCATATGGGAGACGGACGCCCAACCATTTGAGCCACATCCGTCCCCCCTGATGATAGCATATTTTTATAATTATACTATTAATTATAGTCCATATTTTAACTTAGAGTTCACTGCGTAGTGTAGTTCCATGGATTTTTTAAAAATTTTATTCTGTTACCATATACAATCGAACATTTCTCCTTTTAATGAAATTCAGATATATTTCAGTGCTGTTAATTGCATTGACAGTGTTGTGCTACTGTCACCACAGTCCATTACCAAAACACTTCCAATACTCTAAATAGGAACTCTGTACATTTTAGGCCTTAACTTCTTATTCCTTAGGCACATCCCATTCCTAGGTAAACTATATTCTGATTTTGACTGTGAGTTTGCTTATTCTAATTATTTCAAATCAGAGATCATCCAGTATTTGTCCTTTTGTGTCTAGCTTATTTCACTCAGCATGATGTCTTCAAGGTTCATCCATGTTATCACATGTATCACAACTTCAGTCATCTTATGGCTGTAGTTAGAAGAGAATGGAGAGACCAGCAAGAGCCATCATGTGCATTGTCATGTGACAGAGGGGCCCAGGACCACAGATCACTGGCAGGCAGCTCCAGAAAGCCAGTCTTTGCAAAAGAAAAACTGCCCTGCCTTGATAATGCCATGCTTTACTTTTTCTTAGCCTCAAAGTCATGAGCTAATAAATTCCTATTGTTTAAGCCAACTTATTGCATGGTATTTCCTTGAGCAGCCTAGGAAACTAAAATACAACTTGGTATCAGAAGTGGGGTGCTGCTATTGCAAATACCAAAAATGTGTAAATGGCTTCGGAATTGGGTAATGGGTAGAAGCTAGAATAATTTTGAGATGCTTGGTAGGAAAACTCCAGATTGCTTTGTAGAGACTGTGGTAGAAATATGAATGCTAAAGGTACTTCTGAAGAGGCCTTAGAAGGAAATGATGAAAATGTTATTGGAAACTGCAAGAAAAGTGACTCTTGTTTTGTTTTAAAGTGCCAGAGAACTTGGCAATATTGAATTCAAGTGTCAGATGGAAGACAGAACTTGAATGTGATGAACTTGGATATTTATCTGAGTAGACTTCCAAGGTAAGTATAGATATACAGCCTGATTTCTCCTTTTTAGGGTGGAATGTGAGTGGAAATGAACAAGCTGAAAATTAACTCTCAAACACAAATAAACCTTAAATTGATGATTTTGAAAATTCTGAGCCTATCTAAATAGTGTCTTTTGAGATTAGGGCCAGAAGTAGCTCTATCAGGGACCTCCCTGAGCTTCTGAACAATGAGTTCCTAGAGAATAGGGCTTCATGTGAGGGTTTAACTGAACATGTAACCAGTCAACAATTTCAGGGGAAGTCCGGATTGGAAATGCAGTTATACAGGAAGGATCTGAGGAAAGTTCTTTTGTCTGATGGTTTGGTCCCCTGCGAACTACTTTTCGAGCTGACAAGATTTTTGCAAGACTTTTATGAGCACAATCACTGCCAGCCTGGACTGCAAAGGACAGAGAAAGGACAAACTAAAGGAAGAATGACTTCAAGGAAACATGGAAACCAAGGTCTGAAACAGAGTTCTCCTCAGGCTGAGAGAGCAGGGCCACCCATGTTTTTGGAAAAGGCAGGTCTGCTCCTGCACTTGAAGTGGACAAGTCATCTTCCCTGATGATTGAGGGGAGAGGGGAAGATAGGCTTTCTGCCCCATTGTTAAAGAAAAGTGTTGCCACCCAGTGCTCACAGATGGTGGGGCTTATGGCCTAGCATTCCCAGAGAGCCTGGTCACCATGCTGAGGCTCAGAGCGTGGGGCTTGTGCTCAGGGCTTTGTGGAGAGACTGGCTAATGCCCCAGTGCTTGGAGAAGGTGGGGTCTGTGCCCCCAGGTATTTAAAAAGCCAGTCTTCCATACCACCCTCAGAGTATCTGGGGAGAGGATGGCTGCTGCACAACCACTTTGAACGGTTGGGACTGCTGCTCCATCAGGACCAGAGGACAAAATATCAATCCAGAGATGACTCTCAGGTCTTGAAATCTGTAGCAGTTTGCCTTGCTGGGTTTCAGAATTGTTTGGGACCCCAGTTTCTCTTCATATTTCTCCCTTCTGGAATGGAAATGTCAAACCTATGCAAGCTGCACTATTGTTTATTTGAAGCAAATAAGTAGTTTGGTAGACTTCTCAGGTCCACAGATGGAGCATAATTATGCCCCAGGATAGACCACACCCATAATAGCTTTAACAGGTAAGGGATTTTGCTTAGGAAAAAAGGAAATGTTTTGGAACTAGAGAAAGGTGACGGTTGCACAACATTGTGAATATAGAAAATGCCACTAAATTGCTCCCAATAAAATGGTTAATTTTATTTCATTGAATTTCAACTAAAATTATTTAAAGGAAAAGATAGAGATTATAAGTCAGTGTTTATACTATGTATTTTTCAAAGAATGGTTCCACAACAATTGTTTATTCATATCATAAAAATGAAATTAAATCTTTGCATATTAAGTGAAGCAAAAACATTTACCAGGAAAATATTAAGGGAAATTTAAATTAGATCCTTGTTTCTTAAGGCTTGGATTAGGAAAGTGGCACAGACTCATGCTCACAATATTCCATTGCCCAAGCAATCTCAGAGATCAGATTCAAAGAGAAGGGACATCAAACTCACCTGTGGATTGGAGGCGTGTCAAAGAATTTTGGGCCATTTTTGAAAACCATTATAAGGACTTTGCTGCATTTCTGACCCAACCTGGTTACAGGGAGGAGAAGTGTTTGAATGAGGCAGATGGGAGAAAACAAAAAAGGGTAAAGGAAAAGATGCATTGTTAGTAAATGATGCAAACCTTATAATAAGGTCTATTTTTATCAAAACATTTTAATGGAAAATACTTCCATATTCCCCCCTCAAAAAAGATCGTAAATATTAGTTGTATATAGAACATAGCCATTAGCAAATCAGTATAAAACATATGGGTAGAATTATTTTTCACTTCTGAATGTCAAGTGTTTTGTTCTAAACAAGTTAGTAAGAACTTGTGAGAAATCCAGTAAAAAGTACTCCTGACAATATTTCATATCTTATAAATTAAAGAGAAGATAGCATGCATAACTCTAATAATTTTATATTTCAAACATTAAGTATATTATACGAGACAGAATACATTTTGCTACCCTGCCCTACACTTGCTTATTTATTTAGTTAAGTTTGACAGCTACACAAAATCAAGAATTTGAGAATACACATAGAAGGCAAAATATGGGGAAAATACATTTCCTTGTCATTTTATGCATGCAAAAATTAAAAACCAAAACAAAATAAAAGGAAACACCATGCTACTATTTGTAACACACTGAGCAGGGGAAATTATCAATTTTATAGTTATTAACAATTTATTGTAAAAATCCCAGGAATATGTAACTCTATATAACAAAATATGTTATTTTCATTTTCTGAGTGAAAGGCAAACTGAAATAATTCTGATTACTGTCAGTGTTGAAAGAGACATTGGGACTAATTTTGTCCCTGAGAAGTCATTTGAATTTTGTATGTATTTTATAGGTTTAATAGGTTTTATTGTCTCTTAAATTTTTATTTTATCATTTGTTAGGTTTATAAATTGTTTTTCTTAGTCAGTTAATGATTCTGGCTTGGTATTTTGTTTGTTTGTTAAAAGAAATAACTGTCATATTAAAATAGAAAACATTTTTTTCTTAAGTTAGAGAACTTTGTTTTCTTAAATTTGAGAAGTTTCTTTTCTTAAACTGGTTAGTAGCATGAACGTCTATTTATCCTGCTCTCTAATGCCTGCATTATATCCTATTACAAATATTAAGGGATTGCTGGGACTAGTGGATAAGAACTCAAGCTTCTCGTCACTCCTATGGATTCATAGGAATGTGAAGTGATCTTGAGTGTAAAAGCATCCAATCTTCATCATGATATGAATGTTAAAATTCAGAATTTCAATTGGATTCAGAAAAGTAATATTCTAAAAATTCAAAAGCTAAGGGTAAATGCATACAATATTCCAATATACTTAAGATAGAAACTAGCTGTGAATTTATTTAACTTGTTTCAATCAGAAATATCAATAGTGGTCAGGAGTTCAGCCAGCTACAGGATCTAAGACATATGAATATAAGATATATATGAATGAATGTGTGGGGAGTATATAGGAATTTAACATGGAAGAAATTAGACCTAACAGTCTCTGATTCTTGATATTCTGATATATGCATACCTCATGTTTACAAAGCAGTAACTCTTGTGAACCATGTTTATTAACTCAGAGTGGAGGCATAAAGGTAAACAGAAAAATAAGTATAGAAAAGAATGGAACAATTTGGCAAAATAGCAAATGATCAAATATTGATATCAATAAGTGGATCCAGCTGAATTTCACCATTACAGAATGCATTACTGGAGTGCAAAGTATTTTACCAAAAGTTTATTTATGCGATGTTAATATAAAACTTTTTGGTAGTCAAGTTTAAAAATTGGACAGTAAATTTCAGGGAAAATAACATCCATATTAGCTGCTAAAATTCTTCTGGGAATATTGCATTTGCACATTTGTCACAGTGAATAGATATTCATTCTCAAGTGTAATTGATCAAAAAGCTAGATAACTTTTGCTAGCTATGACATTAAGGTGTACTACTACTGGTGAAGTTGCTACCAAGTTATGAAGTTTCCTTTCTAAGAATAACTGGCTAAATAACTGCCTTATTGCCTCTTTGACTCCTGGGAAGATAGGGTGACATGGGTAATGCAGTTCAATGAAGTCCTAGAAACTAAATGTACTTTATTGGAAGAAGATGCTTTGTGCATATGTTTAGAAGTAGACAAAATTGTTGCTTTCATACTTTTAATATAGTTGCATGCTTGATGTGTCAGATAACCACTGGTCAAAATTTTATTCTTAAATCTTCTAAATGGGCTTTATAGAAAACAAAATCATTTCTATATTTTAATCACCACCTGAGGTTCTACTTCATGCATCCAAGGAATAAAGTTATGGGAATAAATTTATAGCTAGAGTATTGTCTATAATACTTGAACTCTCAAGACATTAGTTATTTCTACAAAATTTATTAAAAAAATTCTTTTTCCACTGATTGTAAAAATGCTCTCATCTGTTAGTATTGTCATCTGAAAATACAGTTTTAAGATTTTCTTTTTTTTTTCAGTCTTCTTATCCTGTGATAAATGACATTCCATTTTGCATATGTAAATCACAAAGCAGATTCCAAATCTTCTATTTCATATAGTTTATCGTTGGTCAAAAAAGAATGATGAAAGTAGCCTAATATTTGATTCTTTTGGATCATAATTATGTTGCATTATGCTATATTATAATAATTTATTATACATGAATCTGGAAGCTGTCTACAAAACAGTATTGCCTGCGATATATCCCCCTTAGCCTTTCCCATGTTTGCTAAATTAAAAATGACAATTAATTATACTTTATTAACTTCTCATTATATAATTATTTCCTTGATCAAAAAGACTATTTTGTAATTAAATGAAATTCAGAAATATTTTAGAAAGCAGGTAAAAGTTGAAAGATTTATTCAAACTGAAGAGAAAACACAGTACACAACAACCAAAAGAATGTTGAATTCCCATCCTGGGGAGTCCTGCTACATTCTCTAATAGAATGGCAAGAATTCCCTGAGTACAAGGGCAGTGCCTAGTGAAGGAAGACAGACCTTTATACCAGGCTCTTGATATTGATGATTGTACTTATGAACCTTTTCTTGTGAAATTGAAACTTAGCCTAGTATTATATACTGCTTAAGAGTTACCTCCTGAAAGCCTCCTTGTTGCTCAAATGTGGACTCGCTCTAAGCCAAACTACGTATATAAATGCACTACCTTTTCTCCCTCCCCCCGCCACCCAGCATGGGACATGATACCTGGGGATGAGCCTCCCTGGCACCAAGGGATTATTACCAAATGCCAACTAACAATGTATCTGGAAAAAGACCTTGGCCAAAGGGGGAAATATTAAATTCAAATGAGTTTTTATGGCTAAGAGATTTTAAAGTGAGTCAGGAGTTCAATCTAGAAGTTATGTTTATGCATGTCCCAACTGGATCTCATTGACTGCCACAGTACATATTGCCTCAAACAGCGGGGCATCTGAGGACTCTAGAGACATCCAGACACTATAAGCAGGACAGATAAGCTCAGCAATTTGGAACCCTATTAGTGGGCCTTACTCTGGAATTTATGCTCCTCAGTGTAATAGACTTAGATTCATTTATAGTTTCCCTAAACATGGCTCTTCTGCCCCTTTTATTTTAACCTATAATTAACACTATACTTGTTTAATATATGTCCCAGAGACTTAAATCTTTGTTCCATTCATGTGCTAGTTGATTCCTGAATCTTAGATGAGTTGCAACACTTACTCTCCAGTTCACTGGACTCACCCAGGACAACTAACAAGGATATGATGATGCACAACATCCATCCCAAGGAACAGTGTCTGCAACTGAAAGCAATATAGTTCCATCCATCTGCCCCATGGGACCTAGGCCCCCTCTGAATTAGAAACAGAGTGGGCATCACCATCCCAAAATCCTCAAGTTTGGGGACTAAAGAATAAACAAAAGTGTACTTACTATTATTCTATTATAAACTTAGTGTTATTCTGGCAATGGAAGAACTTTTATCACTGATACAAAGGCAGTGGCCCCCAGAGGTTCTGAGGGGAGGGAGAGGGAAGAATAGGTGTAATATAGGGGCATTTTCAGTACATTGGCATTGTCCTGCATGACAGTGCAATGAGGGATACATGTCATTATATATTTTGTCATAACCTACAAAATTGTGCAGAATAGACTGTAAACTATAATGTAAACTATTGTCCACAGTTAGTAGCAATGCTTCAAATGTGTTAATCAATTTTAGCAAATGTACCACACTAATGAAGGTTGTTGTTAATGTGGAAAAGTGTGGGAAGGTGAGGGAGTGGGGAATATGGGAATCCCCTATATTTTTTATGTAACATTTATGGAATCTAAAGATTCTTTAAAATAAAGATTAAAAATTAAAAAAACTTTAAAAAGCAGTTAAAAATGAAGCAGGATTTTAGTCCTTTATTCAATCAATATTGGAACAAAAAGACATTTCTGTTTCTTTTTAAAGTTGATATATTTGAATAAAAGTTACAGACATAGAAGATTCAAGACTATTATGTACTATCTATATGGAGTAGATTATAATTGAGATTAAAATATTTATAACTTTTATGTTTTTTAGAAGGTTTGTTGCTAGATTTCAAAATTTAGGCTAATTTCAAAAATTCTTTAACTTCAAACATCAAAAATGATGTTTTCTATTAAAATTATAATAATATGATAGGAAATACCTTTCAATTCATTTTCTTTTATCATAAAATTATACATTTGTTATCGTAATTTTCCTCTTTGCATAGTCTTCTTTTAATTTTCCTCTTTGCATATTCTTCTTTTAATGATGGACATTCTCATGTAACTATTTGTGGATTTATGTATTTGTGAAGTTTTGAGATGACTGCATTGATTTCTGTTTTTAATTAATCATAAAATAATATGAAGATTTCAAAAATAAGATTATTTTCAATGAAAGACTCCTGTCTTAAATGAAAATTAAATATTTAAAGACAAAATTCAGTCCTTATAGTTTAATTTGTTTAATGATGTGATTACTTAAATTAAAAATATAGAGATTAGAAATAAGATGTAATTTAATCTAAAATTATTTTATTTAAATTTTCATGTCTTTTGCCTCATAAAGATAGAATTTTCTTACCATAATTATTTGGTTAATGCATTCTATTAAGAACTCTCCATCTGCTTCTCCACTTAACTGAGAATTCCTAAGAGTCATATTGGTAAAGAAAATTGGTATCTTTTACTATCCTTATTAAATATTACAATAATTGATATGCATATATCCTTTAGCTGACTGATAGAACTTTAAACATTTCAACATATTAGGAGAAATTTGCTCCAATTTACATCTATAATGCTAACCTATATGTAAAAGAAACTATTTAGATATTAACAAAAAATCATGTCATGGCTTGTTTATATTATTGTTGAGGGTTAGTAACCTTAGAGATGATAGCAACATATAAAAGTCAGAATTATTGATAAATCACAAGTTTAAAATGTTAGAAATTATGGTGAAAGAGACATTAAAGCTATTCAATAGTCCATAATATGAGGCTAAACAAAACCATAGAGAAATAAAAATAGCAGTTTTTGGTAGAAAAATGAAGTTAAAGTTGAAAGTTTTTGCTCTGTAGTAGAAATATTAAGCAGGATAATTAAAATCCATATTATAACCATAAGGTCTAATGTATAATAATAAGATTGTATTACTGATATGGAAGGCAGGGAAAATCATATTTATATAGTACAGGTAAGATAAATTTAGTTATTAATGGAGAGAACAGAGTTGGATGTTAGGAAACCCTACAAAAATGAAATCATTATCCCGAAAAGTGGGAATCTATTGCAAGAAATAGAAAACAACTTCATTTTATCCTCTTACTTTCCACTCATATTCATTGCAACTCACCCAGTGGGCCAGCTCTTTCTCACTCTTTTAGATGAAGCATAAGACAGAATTCACACGATCAGACTATTTTTGGACTTAACAAAAATTTTTAATTTCATTTAAAATAAAACCTTTTTTGGTAGAAATTCTGAGAAAAGAAACAAAAACAAACCATCATTCCCACACTAACATAAAACCAAAGGAGATATATTACAAAATCACATTTTTAACTCACCAGAGAGCTGAAGATACAAAATAATCAAAGCAAACTAAATTCCAGAAACTGGGAGCCCTTTATAAGAGAAAAATGGCTCATGATTGCTTCATTTCTGGTCAAGATGTGGGAAGAATAGAAATTCATTCTAGATTGGGTTAAGGAGGGACCAGTAAAAAAAATTTATATAAACATTTAATAAGTGTATGCAAGCTGGATTAACTAGAGTAATGAGAAACCCCAGCCAGAAAGCGCATCTTCACGTACTCTCCAACCCATGGGATTTCACTTCGTGCATATTGGTGTATACCAAATTCTATGGGCATAACATGAGAGCTGAAACAAAGCCTGATTGAAATAGAAAGAATCTTCCCCAATTACAAGGCGGTGTTCTATTGAGGTTAGGAACAGGAGAGAAGAGTGGAGAAAGATCCGTTCTAGGCATTTTGGGACTTCTAGTGGATGGCAGCAGTTACCAAAGGCTGAGGGAGAGCATAAAAGCTGAGAGAAATCCTTCTAATGCTATCCAGGCCTTAACCTAGTATACTGCAGATGTTCTGTAAATGTTCAGGTCATTGATATATGATAGAAAAGGTCCTCCTAGTTTGTTCTTCTTCAACAGTATCTTAGCTATTCTTAATTCTTTCAAGTTTTATGAAAATTTTTTTGTAATTTCATTGACTCTAGAGATCAATTTGGATTCCATAGTTACAATTTTCAGTCATGCAATCAATGAATACAACATAACTTTCTATTTATTTAATTCCTCTCAATTTTTGATGTTACTGTAAATGGTATATTCTTATTTATTAATTTGTGGTAACATACATAAGACAAAATTTCTTATGCTCACAGATACAAATGCAATTTTATAGTATCCAGGCCTTACTAAATAGTCATCAGTTACAGTGACTTTAATTTATATCTTCTGTGTATAATGACAGATTTTTTTAAAATTCTGCTTTTGTTTTTGGACTTAAAGCACAGCGACTAAGATTGTGAATGAAGTGGAGTTATTGGGAGGCTGAATTTTTTTCTCCTCCTTAAAGGAAAAATCTTTGAATGTTCTACCATTATGGATGATGTCTACTGCAAGTTTTTGATAAAAATTTTTATCATATTTGGAAATTTTCATTCAATTTCCAGCTTGCTGAGGAAATGTACCTTGAATGGATGTTAAAATCTGTGTGAAGATAGAATTAATGATGGTTAATATAGTACCATTTATTTTAAGGTCAGTATCATTATACACAGGAAGCCATTTCGAGATATTTATGGTGCAATATTAAGGTTTGATCACATAAGTCAGAAGAAATTTCTCCTAAGTGGTTCTTTCCATTAGGATATTCTGTATAGATCAGAAAAGTTGTAGTGACATAGGGAATTATTATCAACATGGAGAGAGTGTAGTCTGTGAATGTATAGTCTGTGAGTACATCAATATTTGTTGGAATATTACATCCCCTTTCTGTGCTAAAACATTTCTGAATGATGTTGCAGGAACTGGATTTATAGAAATTCCAGGCCTCTTTTTGGATAGATAGCAATTTTGTACAATGCTGGCAACCAATTAGTCAGGCTATATCAGAAATCTTGTATTGCTAGAGCTAAAGAGTGGTATTCATTTAAAATATTTAAAGTAAAAATGACATTCTAATAACTAAAAACTTCATTTTGTACTAGGAAAAATTGGAAAATATGCCAATACAGGAAAAATCAAAATATGGTCACAATATTGCAAGGTATGGAGACCAAATGGGGAAAGTTTGTCTATGTTTTCTTCTTCCACAATCTTGGGTAAAGATGTTCACCTCTGAAGCCATTTGCTTCTGGGTTCTAGATGGTCCTGATTCTTAGATAGTTTTAATTTATAGTCATTTATAGGAGAAAATTTTCCATTTTATTCCCTTGGAGAGGCCTGCTTAAACCGGGAGATATGAATCCAAGGATTAATTTTCTTTAATTTAAAAGTAATATTAAAATACTTTTAATTAATTTTGGCTCAAAACAAGCCTTCTAAATACGAAATCTCAAAGAGAAATCAAGTAGACGTTATTTAGGATTTGATTCTGGGAAAGCAAAATATCAAGAGTTGTCAAGAAGTTTGAATGCTTGGTTAAACAAGATGATGGGTTAGTATGAAACAACACTTAGTTCTCTACTTCTCCAAAATATAAATAAAAACTAGAGAAGTTATTATGAGGGAGCATGATTTTTCAAAGGTTAAGCAACTATTTTGACAAGGCACAGAATCTCAACCTTTTCCAGATTACTCAGAAGGAAAAACAAACAAATTTACAACCTCTTAATAAGAGTACAAGGACATTTTGTCATTTTAATTGAAAGAAGCCCAAATCAGTTTAGATTGTTATATGAAAGCTCTTAAAAATCTTATAATCGCAACAGATCTTATCCAGCTTTGACCACATTAAATAAAATTCCTTCTGAAAATCGATTCCCGTTTTGTCCTACATTTTCTTCTTTTTCATTTGGCAACAACCAGTCTTTTTTAATTTAGGACAAAACTGCTTTCTATTTCCTTAATAAAAACATATCCTATTTATCTTAAATCTTTAAGTTACCGAAATATTTTAGAAATTGTTTTTAAACTGACACCTTACAAAACACAATTACTGTTGAAATAAACTTTGCCAAAATAGTGACTTAATTTGAACAAAAGCATATATATCAATTTTGTAATCTCAAACATTTAGTAGATATAAACATAACTTATTAGATCAGTAAACCTGTATAATTTTAGGAAAAACATACTCAAGGAGAATAAAATATATGCTTATATTATACCTAACACTGATAACACAAAAGACACAGCTATTTTATTAGACCAACAATATGGTCTTGTTTGTAGAAAATTTATATAAATTATATGAACTT
Source organism: Cabassous unicinctus (assembly GCA_029593785.1). NCBI lineage: Eukaryota > Metazoa > Chordata > Mammalia > Cingulata > Chlamyphoridae > Cabassous > Cabassous unicinctus. The sequence goes on along the minus strand of JAQZBX010006378.1, from coordinate 36,821 downwards.
GAATTTCTAAAAATGTGGGTAAGCTTTTAAAACATTTGAAGTATTAGAAGTTTGTTTTCTTTAGTTTTTGAGATTTCAGGAGTATTTAATTTATATATGTACTTGTTTGCTTTCAAGCCAATTTGAACAGAGCTCTTTTAAGGAATTTTAAGTTAATTTGGCAATACCATCCCAAAGTAGGAAGAGATCATACATATATGTATTAGTCAGCCAAAGGGGTGCTAATGCAAAATACCAGAAATCTGTTGGCTTCATAAAGGGTATTTATTTGGGATAGAAGCTTACAGTTACCAGGCCATAAAGCATAAGTTACCTTCCTCATCAATGCCTGTTGGCATGTATTGGAGCAAGATGAGTGCCGATGTTCAGCCTTCCTCTTCCTTTAAGGTTCCATGGTCAGGCTCTCTAGGCATTATCTCTCTCCCCAGGGCTTGATTCTCCCCAGGCTCAGCTGTTTGTTCTCTCCACAAGGCCAGCTGTAGAGTATCAGCTGAACAACTTGTCTCTTTTCCTGGTGCCTTCTCTCCTTCCTCACGACCAAGCTCCTCTGTGTCCTTACTTTCTGGGGCTCCATCTCAAAAATTCCACATCAGAACTCCAGCTCTGTCCTTTGCCATGTCTTTTATCTGTGAGTCCCCACCCACCAAGGGGTAGGGACTCAATGCTCTACTGATGTGGCCCGATCAAAGATCTAATCATAATTTAATCATGCCCAGAGGTACAGACCAATTTACAAACATAGTCCAATACCTATTTTTTAAATTCATAAATAATGCCAAACTCCTACAATATATGTAAACAAAGTACATAAACATACAGATAAACACAAATAAAGGATTATACCTTAAATTTTTTTCAACTGTGATTCACATTAATTGATTCAAAAAAGACAAAAGACTAAAGATTAAAAACATAAGACTCACTATTTTTAAGGTTTCCTACCAATATTTTTGGAGGAAACTTCCAAAATTTTCTTTGCCCTGATAATTGATCTTATGAAGACTTGCAAAATCTTTTGGGTGAAGGACTTAGGAAGGATCAAGTAGCTATCTGGTTTTCTCTAAAGTCCACTTATAAGCCAGTACCAGAAGATTAGGTATTTTTCCTGAGTGAAAGAAGGTGCCAAGACAGCAATTAAAATTTAATATACCAACAAAAGAAGAAATTCAATTCAAATGACGTTTCAAATATAAAGAAAACAAAGAGAAAAAGGAGACCTCATAAAAAGAACCAAATAAGTCCCACTCAGGGGTAGGGACAAGAAGACAAGAGCTGTGGGAGCCATAGGTTCAATGGTTCAATTTGGAACTTCTGGGTCCTTTCTCTTCTAAGGCAACAATCAAGTGCACACTTATGTTCATATCAAAAGTTTCCCAAATTGACCCTTACAGTCTCATGTCAGACCTTGTGAACTATCCCCACTTACTCAAAAGCAAACAACAAATGTTCCCACAGTGAGAAAACATGTAGGCAGCAGGCATCTTTGCCTGAGTGGAAGAGAGAGATTTAGATTGAGATTGGGAAAAGTCCAAGTTCAACCAAAGGTTCAATATACATAGCGGGATCCTGCAAGCAGAAAAGTGACTGTCCTAATGTGTACCTTCATCTCCATAACCCCTCCACCTCTTGCACACATAGACAGAACAAGGCACTCACCAAGGAGAGTGACCAGACCAAAATCAAACCAACACCAAATCTAACAATAAGACCAAAGAGCTCAATGCAATGAAAGTGAAACTCAGATTTGGGACAGATCTGTAAGTGGTGAACAGATAATGCAAAGGCTTCCATGAGTGCTGACATCTGGTCACTCAGCACTGTGTGGACAACCAAAGGGATTTTCTCCATATCTCACTTTTGACAGTGACCAGACCAAAATCAAACCAACACCAAATCTAACAATAAGACCAAAGAGCTCAATGCAATGAAAGTGAAACTCAGATTTGGGACAGATCTGTAAGTGGTGAACAGATAATGCAAAGGCTTCCATGAGTGCTGACATCTGGTCACTCAGCACTGTGTGGACAACCAAAGGGATTTTCTCCATATCTCACTTTTGACATCAGAAATTGCCAAGAGAAATGGAGTCACCAACAAAAATCAATAATCAGTAAAGTGGGCCCATTGAAAGAGAAACTGCTCAAGCAGGAGGATTTCCAACTAAAGAGTCTCAAAATGGTTAGCAAATTGCATTGGCTTATAAAGGCAAGAAGGAATTTCCAAAAGGGAAATTGCAACAATTGTTTGACATTTGGGTTCCTTATTATGAAGGGTCTTACAAAGCAGGGAATGATTGCAGGTTGACTATGACACCATACCTGTCTTTTTCTGATCAGTTAGCTCTACTGGACCAAAGCTAGTTTCTTTCCAACTGTTGCTTATACTGCACTTTTATAGGTTATGCTCTGTTTTCTCAGAAATCCTCTGCTTTGATTTTTAACTCTTTGGAAGGTCATTTTCACTTCTCAGAAAGGGGTTTGCTCCTTGCAACGCCAATGTTTGCAGCCATTTCATTTTGCTTAACAGGGTGAATGTCTTTATTTTTTCATATTCTCTAATAGTGATAATTATTTTGGAATGTTAATTCAAGTTTTTTAATTGTGGTATTCAATGTACAACTTTAATGATTATTTTTATGCTCATTCTTTTAATTTTTAAAATCAATTAAACAACCAACTATGAGTGTGAATTTGTATATTTCCCCTCATAGTTCTGACAGTTATTTTTGCTTGATTTTTCTTTGTGTTCTGTTATTTGGTGCATATAGATTTAGAATTATATCTTCTTGGTGAATTGAAACATGTATCTTTGGGAATACTCTATTTTTCTCTACTAGTTTCATTTTATAAAAATTTCATTACTGTTTTATGATATAACTTCTTCCATCCTTCCAGTTTCACCTTTTTGGCATTCTTATATTTTAAACAATTTTCTGATATGAAGTGGATAGCTTTTTGGTAAATCCATTCTCAAAGTATTAGTCTTTACTTGGAGACTTTTTGTCCATTTGGATGAATTCCTTTCACTGTTTGCTTTTTCTCTGTACCCCTGAAAAACATGTTCTTAAATTTAATCCTTTCCTGTGGGTGTGGACTTATTGTAAATAAGATCTCTTAAGATGTTACTTCAGTCAAGGTGTAGCCCAACTCAGTCAGGTTGTACTTTAATCTGGATTACTGGAGTCCTTTATAAGTAGAGTGAACATTAAACACAAAAGCCACAGATGGAGCAGCAAGAAGCTGAAAGTCTATGGAACCTGAAAGAGAAGAGTGAGGTTAGGAGTGGCTGCCATGAGCCTTACCAGTGATAGAGGAACCAAGGACCAAAGATCACCAGCAGTCAGCCCCAGAACAACCGTATTTGGAAGAAAGCATCACCTTGATGATGTCTTGATTTGGAAATTCTCCTAGTCTCAAAAACATGAGCCATTAAGTTCCCATTGTTTAAACCAACTCATTGCATGTTATTTGCCTTAGCAATTTAGGAAACTAATGTTAGTTTAAAATGACACTTACATTTGTTATTCTTTCAGTGTTTAGCTTATGGATTGTAACATGCCTTAATTACTTTACCAAAGGCTAATATAAATTGGTACCTTACCAAATACTAGAAAGACCTTAAAATACTTTCATTTTATTAACCTAGTCTCTCAACTTGTATGCATGACATGCTTGTATTTTAATTTATTCTATATTCTTTGTGCCATCTAAACCTCAAATTTTATTATTACATTTTTTATGTGGTTTATATTCATTTAGTCTTATAGTTACATTCACTCTTTTCATTCTTTTTCTATCTGGGGTAATTTTCATTCTGCCTGAGGAACATATTTTTGAAAAATGCATCTCGGAACACTAGCAATTAGTACGTGCATTCCAGGGCTTGAGATGTTCTAGGTCACTAAATGTATTCAAATCCTAACTTGAAACCCATGCAATGGCTTGTTTTATTATAGCCCACTCATACTCTTCAGATGTGCAGCTTCAGGGTTTTGACTGTAAACAAAGGAATGACTTCCACATCCATCTTTGAGAGGCCCTGGACTATGCCTGCTGTCCCAATGAACACAGAGTCTGTCAAAAACACTACTTAGTGAATCAGCAACCTCATTCCAATAGACAAAGGCCACATGGTCAATAGTAGATGCAAATGCCATATCTGCTTCTCTAGATTTCAATCTCCCCTCTAATGTAGCTCATACATATGTTAAGACAGATATTTTTGTCTGTATGTTTGTTGAAATATTTAATCCATACTCTTAGCAGTCTTTAGAAGGATTGGTTTGAATTACCTAGTTTCTTATTATTTTCCAAGCATTCGTAAGCCTTTTACAGGGCATGAATCACTTTTTTAGTCTGGTGGAGTGCATGATTCTCTTTACAGAGTAATACTTCCAAATGCATTAAAATAATTTTTATAATTACAAAGATAATAACTTATATTAAAACATTATAAAATATTATAATTATATACTGATACATTTGCTTTTTTAAAGTATTAAATCAAAATATCTAGTGTTAGTTGCAAAAACATTTATAATTTCAAAGTAGTGATTAGTGTAAACAGTATTTTGAGATTTCTGTGACAACTGTATTATGATAAATTATTTGCTGTTTTTATTAGTGACAAATTGCAGATGTTCCTAATAGTCTGGTTTGTTGACTACATTCATAGTTGAAAGAAGTGCTAAATTACGAGTTTACAAAAATGAAGATATAACTTTTTATTTCCCCACAGAAGGTATATGGACTATAATTCTGTGTCCATTAACCACAGGTTAAAAACCTTGTTCTACCATAGTCTTTATTTGCCCCTGCTTGCTTTCATGTCATTAGCATCATTGTTTTTGGCGGTTTTATGTTATTTATGAATTCCAAAAAGAGATATTGATTATGTTTTAAACTAGCTGTTCTGGGCATGTTATGCCTTGATTGATTTAAATTCAAAGACTTTACATTTACTTGGTTAAATCAAGTTTAGGGCTTTGATTCGACCATGTCATCAGGGTGTGCAAGGGTTGAGCCACCGCCCCTT
>JAQZBX010006378.1:0-31687 GCA_029593785.1 Cabassous unicinctus | reverse complement strand
GGACCCCTTTGGCTGACTACTACATTGTTTATTCACCTTCCTTTTCTTTCTCTTTCAGCCACTCCAATTACATCCTTCCACAAATTGTTTGTTTGTTCTATGCTTATGATTTGAGTTTGAGTCTAAGCTATGTTTACTATCTTGGAAACTGGTTGGAAGATCTTATTGGGGAGATAATTTTATCAAAGACTTTCTGGGAAAGTTGGTGTGTACTGTGGCCACTCTATTTTCACCGAATTCTATATTTGTTTTGGGTGAGGTGCTCCTACTGAAAGTGTATAAAGACCACAGAAAGCGAGAAAACAGAATTCAGAAAACTTCAAAAACCAGAATGTGGACACTTTTCATGTTAATGATAACTTTTCTGATTTGTTTCAACCCTTTGAATATCTGCCTGATAAAGCAGACAGAACACAGAATGAATCGGTAAAATGTGTCTCTTTCAAGGCTCAAAGATGCAAAAGTATTGTACTGAATTTGGGTTAGGCTTATTTCAGTCCAGTTCCATATTTTGTAGTCAGATAAAATTTCTCTGAGATTTTGGCCTTGAGTTATCCCCCAGCCTTATTTTCTATCTTAATCTAAACTTTCTTCTCTAGATTGCCACTGTGCGTGTGTGTTTGTTTTCTTGTTTAAGTTTTCAGATTTGGAAGAACCTGTTTTTAACTGTTTTCCAAATTCCGTTGTAAAGTAAAACCACAAAACTAAAAAATATTTTTGTTGTTGTTGTTGTTGTTGTTAACAGGCAAAATACAATTTCCAAAGATTGTGTGTCAAAAGACAGGTGCAGAGAAGTGGCTGGTGTGAGGGAATTTCCAACAGGGATATCAGCATATCAGTGATAGGCCAGTAAAGAAGGCCAATGAACAATTTAAGGGGCTGTCAGAAATAAACACAGATAAGCTGAAAAACAACAGGGTGACAGGCATTAGGGGACTAATTGCACTCTATGAAATGATGGTACTGGAGGAATTGGCAAGAGTGAAAATCAGGGGTTTAGACTTGGGGGCCTGGGGAAATTCCATGGTATATAATTTAAGTAGGAACCTTGGCACAGGAGTGAGGAAGGAACTCTAGTTACAGATGATCAAAGCAGATCAAAGCAGAAGTATAATTTTTTGATGTGGCCTATATGGTCAGAAACAGATTGGTAGCAAGGACAACTTGTTGCTGACCATCTGGCAGTGAATTAAATCCTTTGCTGATGAGGGAGAATTTCAGTTCTAGAAGACAGGGCAGTGTTGAGCTGTTTAGAATTCTGCCAAAATGGAGGTAATCAGATCCTGATGCTGTGGACACTTGCCTATTTCATAAACATTTCTTATAGTAGTCTTTAATTATGTGCCTTTAATTAGGAACATTATAGCTTTCTAATAATAGGTCCTCCTCTTTTTATTAAGGAAACATTATATGCAAAATAATTTTTTTACCTTTCTAAGCATATTTAACAATAAATTCACTCTAAGATCATTTTAATTTTTCAGAGCTTATGAATGTCTTCCTCTCAAGAATTCACCCATTAAAATATTTTCCTGCCATTTCAAATGGCACATCATCTAAACCAAGAATTTCAGTATATCTCTAAACTTGAAATATTGCTCTACTACTCAAACTTCACATTAAAATATTCCTTTCAAAGTTTAAAAGCATCTGTCAAAATTTGGCCGACAATATTTTCAATAAATGCCATAATTTCTCATTCTTTTACAGAAACCCTATTATTAAGTCAGTCTGCCAAATCCTATTTTTTTATTTATCCTCATTGCCTAGTCTCAAATTGGTACTGAAGTTGATGTCAATGTCGTTCTGAACAATTTCAATAAATTATTTCATAAATCCTAATTTTAAAGCATCCACTAAAATTTTTGCAATCTAGAAGGCAAATCATAATGTTTTGGGGGATATGGCAATTTGAATGTCACTTTTACTGCTCCCCAAAGCAATGATTCTGAATAAGATGTTGCTCTTCTCTTTCAGTTTTTGTATCACCCTGTTGACTTTGCAATCTGAAAGCTCTTGATCTTTAATGATCTGTAGCACATCTGTATGCATAATACTGTCTTCCAAACTCCTCAATAATACAAAAACATTAGGCACGTATCACAGAGCTCTTTAATACATTCTCTATGTAACAGTGCTTTTCCAAAATGCAGCCCATTTTTGCATAAAAAATAAGATTATACTGTATGGGGATAATCAGGAAGTTTTGTTGAACTTATGAGGTCTTCTCTTTCTGACAGACCTCAGATACAGTAATTGTGGAATTTAGTTATTTCATTGAGGCATAAATGATGAGATCTCTACTTTGGTCATCCTGAAAGATTTGCTTACACTGGAATATCCTGACCAGGCAAGATTCATTAACAAAGCAAAACTTCAATCAATTGATTACCTTATATGAAATAATAAACTGTCAGTAGATTCATTTGTATGAATCTTCATTAAAGCTGAGCTACTTTGCACATAAAATAAATTGATTGTATCCACTTGTCTCTTATTTTTACTGCATAAATGTATCTGAAAAACGTATTATTTTCTTCATAATGGAAAAAATGACGATAAGGAAACGATAATGTACTAGTTAGAATAACTTGGCTTCATTTCTTTCTTTAGAGGAAATACTTTTTCTTCTAAATTGGAATGGCATTTTAAGAATTCTGTTGCCATAATTGTAGACACTTCACCTTTCTTTCTGTTTATCTTGGGTCCTGATTGTGTTCCAGAACTTCCAGAATTCAGTCTTGCTGCTCCATAACCACACAAATACTCTTGCTACCTTCTGAAAGCAATGTTTAACTCAAGAAAAGGAAAGGGAGAACATGTGGAATTCATTTAGAGTAATAGCATATCTATTTAGCACCAAAGGGCAATGTTCTTATTATAGATAGGTGCTTCATTTTTTTCCCCATTGTGACAAACAATTTTGTGAGAAACTGGTAAATCCTCCACCTTTGTCTATTTTTCTATAATGCGGGAAAAAACTTTAGATTCCTGTTTCTTTTCCTCTCTGATGGTAACCCTTTCCATAGTTCTCTGTGTTCATGATTGAAGGAAAACTTGGGGGTTTCCTGTATGAATTCATCATCTGGCCTGCAAGTAAAGGACTACTTCTTTGAATCTGCACAAACTGTGCCTCTAAATTTAAGTTTAGAGATTATTAAGTTTTTAATATTTTTGATTATAAGAGAGGCACACTTGGAAAAAATGTTGTCTCTCTTTTCTTATCCTCTCCTATTTCTAGCTTGTTTGGGGGCACCCAGAAAATAAACCAAAGCTGACACAAAGTCAAGAAAATGCATGATTAAAGGAAGCAAACTAACAAATGCACAAAAACACCTTCCTATTTATAAAAACTACAATGACAAAAAAAAGTTTGCCTAAATTTTTGTTTCTCATATAATAAACTTTATTTTCAAAGAGGTTTTAGATTACAGAAAAGTTACATTGAAAGTATAAGGGAGTCCCATGTAATATACTTGTCCCCCTCCCATATCTTCCCCTATTAATTACATCTTACAATAGAGTGGTATATTTGTTATAATTGATGAATAGTTATTGAAGCATTGCTACTAACCAAAGTTTATAGTTTACATTGTGGCTTACACTTAATTCCAATGCCCTAAAAATGCTCTGTGTTCCACCTATTATTCCCACTGTGTCCCCTCAGAACCTATGGCAACCGCTATTTTATATCAGTGTTACATGTTCTTCTGTTACTACAATATTAATAAGTTTACTTTGTTCATGGTCGCATTCCCCCTTATGTTTGTTCATTCCTTTCAATCTTGAGGATTTTGGCATGGTGATGCCCACTTAGCCTCAAATTGATAGGGGGTTTAGATTTTATGAGGCAGATGTAAGGAACTGTTTTGCTTGCAGTTATAGATGCTCTGTTTTTTTGGGGGATGGGGGTTGTCCATCATCATTTCCTTTGTTTTCCTGGGTGAGTCTGATTAACTGGAGGGTAAGTGTTGGCCGCAACTCTACTGAGATTCAGGGCTCAACCAGCATATGCACAGACCAAAGAATTAAGTGTCTGAGGCATATATTTAATGAGTATAGTGCTAATTATAGGCCCAAGTAAAATAAATAAAAATAAAAGCACCTTCCTATTTGGCAACCACCAAAAGAATAAAAACTACAAAGACAAAAAAAAGCTTGGCTAAAATTAAAAAATACTTTCTGCAAGCTGAATGAGTAAAACTGTAGCTTCTTCCAGCTGTTGCATTCACTCTTAGGAGTGAATCATTAGATTTTTTCAGGTCAATCTGTCAGCCAATAAGGAAATCTTTACATTTTAGCTGGGTCCTTATCACAGGGATCTAGATGGTCACAGGTTACTTTCTTGCAGCATAATGTTTAATGCATTGTGTAGTACATCACTGAAAATTGGCCAAGACTGACATGGACTTGGCAGACACTTTCTGGAGTTCGTAGTGCCAACAAGATGTCTTTGTTAGGTGAATTTAAGAACCAAAACTCTTCAGCCTGCTGAGATAAAGGGTTCCCAAGAATTACTGAGTGTTAAATTGCTATCCTAAAATGCTTCATTTTGTGCTTTTATTCAAGGTTGTGCTTTTGTTGCAATTGGCTCCCTGTCTAGGAACTTGCTGTGCTCTGCTGGGTTAACCATGATGGACAAGTGGTTTGAGAGACCACCCATTAATTTCACAGTGGCCCCAGTGGAGCTCAGGATTACCTCCACCACAAAAGGGTGATACAGATCTTTGAAAGCAGAAGTGATCCATTTGTTCCCACCCCATCTCCGTTTTAAATTGGTCATTTTGTCTTCTCTATCTTTTACCCTTCCTTTTCTCTAGAAACTCATCCAACGACCACTGTGCAAGCTCAAATGCAGTTGCAATTTATCAGCTTCAGAAATGTCAAAGAACAATCATTGGGACTGTCTAGGGGGAATATTCAACAAAGTTAATATCTATATTGGTACAATGGTAGATGTTTAGAAAATGTCCCAGCTCACACAGGGAAGATCGTGGAATGACTTGTTAGCATGCAATGTCTATGTAATAGAAGGAAAGGGGATTTGTTAAAGGGTATTATTTATTCAAAATGTTTATATCATTAAAAATTGTATGAATACTATTCATTCATTTATAAATACTTCATTGAGGAAATTTTTAATTGAAACTTTACTATATGACAAGCACTAAGTATATACAGCTGTAGACTACAGAGACAAAGCCTTAGTCTCATGAAGTTTACACATAGGTAGGAAAGAAAAATACCAAGTGATTATCTAAATGTGTGTGTGTGCACGTGTGTCAGTAGAGATGAACATTAAGAAAGAATATAAATGTTAAAGACACAAACAAGAAAAGGGATTGTGGTATTTAGATAAGGTGTTTAGGTAAGGCACTTCTGAATCAAATGTAGATTTGAAAACATGTAAATTGAAGGTATTTATCTGTTCATTCAAAATATATTTATTGACTGCTTATGTATAATGCAGACCAGGTATTTTTTTTTTTAATTTAATCTATACTGTTTGCATTCTTCTGACATTAACTATTGTTACTCTGGCATGAGATTAAGATCTTAGGTTTTGATATCAAACACTTGTGTTTGCATGTTACCGTAGTGTGGCCTTGGGTTATTTGTTTCTATAAGGCTCAGTTTTCTCATATACATATTATATATATATATATGTTTATATTTATGTGTTGTATAAATACACCATAGATTTTTTATGTGTATAAAGGGAATAACAAACAAGAACTGCCTAGCATAATGCTTGGAACACAATAGAAACTCACTGAATGTCAGCTATCAGAATTTCAAAGACCAATGCATAGCCAGATTTTTCAAGTTCAAAATTAAAATATCAGTTTTATAATCCAAGGAACATTTTTTAAATCATTAAAACCTTCCACATGTTTTAATGGTAGCATGTTTAGAATGAATAGTCACAAACTGGAATATGAAAAAAATTATATCTATTACTTTTCTATAAGTAAAACAAGCTCTCTCATAAGCCCCCTATTCTAAGATATTATTAGTTCAAGGTAAGTCAATGACTTTTAGAATTTTCTCTTTATAGCCTTTTCTCCAGATGACCTAGGTTAAGGAATATTACAGATTTCATCCTGCCAGAAGGAAAGGGAGTGGTGTCTATATTTGTTGCTGTAACGTCTGTGCATTCTGATAAAGCCTTTGTTCACCAAGGTCCTCAGACTCAGTCCTCATGTCCCAACTTCAGGTTCTTTCAACATTTCTACTCCTTTTGGGGATATAGGAACCTTATCTGCTTTTCCTGCATTGTCCAGGACTCTGAAGCTCGTGTCAGGCCTAGACTTTTGCCTCAGCCAATGCACTGAGCTATTTTGCCCTGACTTTTTGACCTACTTGATTTTGGTGTCTAGATGAGGCCAGCAAGTGTGGTGACTCCTTTACAAACCACCACTTGCAAGTCATTCCTATCAAATCTCTTTTAACCTAGACCAGTTGTCCACAAATGTTGATGTGCATTATCTGCACCTCGAGGGCTTGTTAGATCACAGCGTGCAGAGCTCCTTTTCCAGAGTTTCTGATTCAGTAGGTCCAGGTGGGGCTTGAGAACATGAATTCATAACAAGTTTCTAGGCAATGCCGATGCTTCTGGTCCAGGTACTATATTGAATAACTATTGACCTGATGAATACTTTTTTCCTTTTGGGTTAGAAGGTCATCATGCTGCATTTACCCTTCTTCATATTTTATAATGTAAACTTTATTTCTCAGTCTTTCAGAATTGCCTCTTAAAATTTAAAGTCTAATATTTGTAATTCTAGAAAAAATCATTTCCTCTCTCTTATAAACGAAAAGTTCTTTGTCTTTTAGACCAGTGGTTTTCCTCTTTTTTCCTTACTATATTATGTATTTGCTTCAAACTAAGATTATTGAAATGAAATATGAAGAGGAAAAATTATTTATTTTCTAATTTCAAATGTGCTTTTCATTTGGAAAAAAAATAAATTTGCATGTGACTGAAAAGTATTTACTGTTTAAGTCTTCTCTATTTTAGCCTCCTGTTTGCTAAATATGATTTAGTCACATAGCAGTCTTCCAAACTCTGGATGTATCATACAGCTCTGCAGTTATGCTCTGTTAAATAACGCTTAGGCAGATTACAAGTATTTAGCTAAGTAATATGAGCAACCGTTTACAATCTGTTATATTTTGCTTATGGTAATTTTAAGAGATTATGTTGGATGCACAAATAAGCTAGCTGAACCTGCTGAATAAAAGTGTATGTACTTAATCCTTTTACTCTTACTGCATTTAACTTAGACTATAAAAATTGCTCTTTTTGCAGCATGTCCCTAAGAGCCTAAATGAACATCTTGGCCAACAAGGACACTATTATATAAAAATGCATATACAGAGACAGATGCACACACATACACGTATACTCATAAGTTCAGAAAACTGTGATGAGACTAAACCAGATACAGCACCTTTACACAGGAGTTTGCTAATAAAGTTTATATGAATAAAACTATGTAGCATTCAGACTTCCATTTCCTAGATTCAAGCAGATTAAACAATGTAACTGTTCTAAGATTTTAATTACCTGTTTTTCAAGTTGCCTCAAATTTAACTAAGACTCATTTATAAGGTCTCTATTTTAATTATTGGGATTTGGACAAACCAAGTTTTCGTTGTTGGCTTTGTTTGACTGTTTTATAAACAGGCTGTCTATATTGTATAAATTCATGGGGTGCTCCTCTAGGTATGTAATGCCACTGGGTTTTTGTGTTGCACGTACATTTATATGGCATGGAAGCAGGGTTAACCTACTTTCATATTTGAAACATTTATAGTGAAGGATGAAGCTGATAAGGTCAGTGCAAATTCTGAGGCAGAAAATTACAAAAGTTGCCCTCTTCTTTGTAGGTGAGGTTGCTAATTTCAGGAGGTGAGGCTGTATTGTGTGAGGAGCTCTACATCTTGTCATTTGTCTCTGTAATATAGATCTACAGAGAGATACATTCTCTTTCCAAAATGATGTCAACCCATATAACCCATATCAGATTCCTCCCTACCAGCTGTCAGCGTTTATTTTTGTTTATTCTGAGCAATCAGCAACTCTTTTACATTTCTACAGATGGAAAGTCTGTGGTTTAGTCTTTCTGTTGGTTGGAAAATGTATTGGCTTCATTAGAGACCAGGTCTAGTGACCATTGCTATAATACAAACTGATGCATTCTGGTCCAGGATCTTGAAAATTTCAACTCCATTTTACTATTTGAAGACAATGTTAACACAGTGCTTGCCAATAAATCCTGTCAAAATACTGATAATATTTAAGGGCTCTCTATGCTTCAAGAATGCATTATTATGCTTAGATTCTTCATTACCTCCCATATGGGTGTTTAAACTTGATATCTATTATTTTGCCTACCCAGAAACCATTTCCCTTTCTTTTGGTAAAAGCATCTTAGTTTTCCTTTGGAAGACAACTGTTTCTTCAATCTCAATCCATGTGTTTGGGGGGGAAGCAGATTCCACATTAGACATTAGCAATACCTATGACCCAGATGTGGCCATTCAGGGCTCTTCAATCTCTCATTAACCTCATTACCCCAGCTGGACCACATGTGGATTTTACTAGGATTCAATAGAAAAAGGAAGCATTTTCTCTTCAAAAAGATGCCTTACCTGATGCAATATATTCTGGTGCCACTGGTTATCATTTGGTACTACTTGTAGTTGAGGATAGCCTCCTTAAAAATAAAGCCAACGAAGATAAAAAGCAAAGCAATGATGACAAGTTACAGAGAGCTCTTCTTGAATGTATCATTTGAATACCTATGTGAAGCCATTCTTAAACCTTACTTCTGGGCTTCTCTGTTTTGTCATCCAGATATTCCAATTTGCTTGCATCAGTCTGAATTGGGTTTCTGTCACCCACAACTAAACTGCATCACAAAGTGCATTGATTAATAGAACATCCCTAGCCCCAAAACTAGCATTGATAACAACAAAAGTATCATGGGACCACAAAACAATGGCTGAACATGTGAAAATTTGTAAACAATCTTTTCCTGGCATCACCCCATAATATTCTCACCCAAAATGTACAAAGAAACCATTTGTTGTGATGTGCATGTGTGCACAAATTTGAGAGCTACTCTTTCTTCCTCATCTTTCTTTTTGGTCTTCTCCTGTCTTAGGTTAATCTTTACCTAAATATCATGGGGCTATTTTTGTTTCATAATATTTAGTGATATCTCCTTTTTTATTAAACCAATTCTTTTTTAGTAGGAAGGTGCTGTATAAATATAGCACAGCAAGTGGAGACTGATGATGAGTTAGGGAAGTAACAGCATACAATGACAGCTCTGAGCCTGGTAGGTCAGAAGAGAGTTGCTGCTGAGTGTAGAATTTGCCCAGCAAGACATCAGTTTTCAGAATGATTGTCATTGCATTGTATTACACCAAACATTAAAACAATCCATAATTTATTACATGTCCTGTTGAATGTGTGCTTCCAGGGTAGAGCCAGCAACATAGTGACATTCTCAAACAACCTTATTAAGGTCTTCAATGTATGCTGATGAACCCCAATAGTAGAAGAGTTTCCCACATTGACTGAACTCTAGATCCTGCGCTTTTTGTTTCATAACTGATCATGTGGAATATGAGGGCTGGAAAGATTCACTTTTACCTCCATGCCTTTGCTTCATTGACACACTCAGGAACTGATACTTTTGCTGAACGTAATATTTCCCCAATATGTTGAGAGAGTTTTATGATCTCATTCTGGATTCTGATAGACATATATTCTAACCCTGGTGCTCCTGTTTACTAGTTGAGATAATTTGGGACTTAGATTACTCCCTTGTAAATAGGGATAGTCTTAATATTTTATAGGGTAATAGTCATTATTAAATGAGGCAATCCTGAATAGTGCTAAAATATGGTTAATTAGTATTAGTGTCAAACATAAAAATTATTATCTAAAATGAGTCCAATTCTCAGGTAAAGATTTTTTTAGTAATGATTTCCAAGATATTTAATTCATTAAAATATTATTTGATACACATGCTATATCAAGAAATTATTTGGTTGAGATTACCACTTACTTTATTTGTTCTAGCTGACCTTTCCCACTCTCTTTCCTATCTGACTACATTGAAAGTATATTGGCCAAATGTTTCTACTGCTACTCGGTGCCCAGATTATGCACATACATGAAATGGCTCCCACAAGGGGAGAGAAACAAAGACCCTTGAGACAAATGAATCTCCCAGAGAAAAGGAAAGATGCTATTCTCTGGAATTCAACATAGCATGGAATCAGAGCACACAAGAAATGATCTATCAGTACAGCCTCAAGGTCACAATTTCCAATTCAGAGAATCACCCAAGAGAGGGTTTCAGAATTAGTAAGTGCTTCTGGGACTGCAGCAGGGAGCAGTGCAGGAGGAAACACCATTTGTAAAGGTGAAGAAGATACAATGAATACTAATTTTTTTTCTGCTTTCCAAGCAAATAACAGAACAGGCAAGCACTCACTTATCTAACTGAAATCATATGAAATGAGAAATCATAATAATTGTGATTTACTGGAGATATTTAAAACTGTTACCATTGGTGATGATGATAACACTACAAGAGTTATTCAAGACGTGTTAGACAGTTAAGAAACAAACAAACAAGCAAACAAACTAAAATTCCAGAACTCCATAAGAATAAGAAAGAAAAAGCCTAAAATACTAAGATTCTCTTCTTACCAAGATAAAGAGATGAGAGGAGAAAAATTTGATAAGGCCTAGGTAAAAGGCTAAAGCTTTAGTATTCAGGAGTTTTGGGGAATCAGACTAAAGCTGTTTTATTAAATAACATTTTAAGTGCTTCTATTAGGACAAATATTTGTGTTTTTACTTTTATTTTAATTGTATACTTTATATTGCATGGTAATATATCAGTAAATAATACTGATACTAATATTAATAATATGGATAATGATGTTTTTACCTTTATAAAGGGCTTCTAATTTTGTGATAAACTCTCACTACCATAATTTTAGTCAGTCTTGGACCAATTAAGAGGCTTGTCAAGGCCACAAAGCAAATAAGCAGAACTGGGGCAGAATTTACATTTTCTAAATACCCATTCAAATTTCTCCCATCGTATTATAGCCTCTCAAATAGGTTTTCTTCACATTTCATATTTGGCATGGAGAATACGATCTCAGTAGATCTTATGTTATGTATGGCTACATCAATTTTCTAAGCTCAGCATATTTTCCACTGAAACCAAATAGGCTGTCTAATACCTGTCTCACTTGAAATGGACTGATACTGAACATGTTCTAATACTAGTTTCTTATTTTCTTAACAATTCAAAAATTTATAAAATTGGAAATGTCATGGTTTAATTTACAGTAAGAGTGTGTGATATTTCCGGGAACTTAGAATTCTATTTCATACAATCAAATAGTTATATGTTGGTCTTCGGTAAATTTCACCGCATCTTGAGTGCAAAGCGAGATTATGTGTGTTGCTTTGAGCTTAATAACCTTAGAAGAAACATCACAAGAGTGTTACCAGGTGGAAAACATTGAGATTGACAGAGTTGAAAGTAATCTACAAAATAGGGAATATGTCAGGGAATTCAATATTTTAAACACAAAACTATTCAAGCAGGTATCTCCATGTTAGCTAAACTTGCCAGCTTTATTACAATTCTTACTTTGCCCTGAAATTGGCAAACTGTATAGAGCATATACACAGAATTTTATTGTCTAGCTAAGTGGTGTTATGATTTTTTCTTCTTGTCCTATTGTTCAACTTAGGGAACTTAGAATGCAATTATCTTTCATTGTCATGACGCTGTTCTTAGAATTCCTTTTCAGCTTATCAACAAATACAGTAACATAGTGTTCTCCATAATTACTTCATATGTATCTTAACTTCTTATTAGTTTATATTTTTTCTGCTGTGTATTATTCTTCTTTAAATGTATTATCTTACTACCTTTTCCATTAAAACACATCTCTTTTTCATCTGAATAATTTCACCAGCTGTCCAGATCCATCTGTCCTTTTGATCCAGATGATTTATTTTCTCTAGGTGTTAGAATTTTATTATTACAGATTTGCATGTGTACTTGTTTACATTTTCCTCTGACGGCTTAATGAATATCTTGAATAATACCAATCCACATTCTGATCTCCAGGGACCTTCCTTGATATATTTATCTTCCAATGAGGCATTGAATAATTGTAGTTTTCTTTTAGCTGGGCTGATTTGTATATTTCTTATTATACTATTATTTGTATGCAGTAAAACCTTAAGAAATGAAACCTTCAATTAACTAGATTATTTTTTTGCAACACTGAACTTTTACAGAAAATAAAAATAACTGCAAAAAATAAATAAAAAATAAACATACACACAAGGAACTAGCAAGCATTGAGTTTAAAATCTACTATTTTGCAAAGCCCTGGATCAAATTTTCTTTAGCTCAGTGTCCTCTACCTTCCATAGCCACAATGACAACTAATGTTTCAAATTATAAGTCTTGGGTACAATCATATCTTCGGGCATTCTATTAGGAAATATGCCACATTCCCTCCTGACAGTAAGAAGAAGAGAACTGGACCCACTGGTTTCATGTGGAGGGTGTTAACTCTGGTAATATTCCATCCCCGCACCTCCAGACACGCAAACATATACCCAGAGAGAGTAACTAGTACATCTCATTAACAAAGAATTATGGAGATCTAGATTCCCCTCTCTTTAAGAACAGATAAAGTGTGTTTGCTTGCTTACTTAAGACAGACCGGCTAATCTCTGGTTCATATGATGCAGATTTTAAATACATTTTTTTTCTGCATACATCTGCTGAGACATAAAACACCTGGACATGTAATCCCTTCTACCTTATATTTAAGACAGGTTCTACCTCAATCAACTCCACAGCAGTGCCAGTGTATATATTTTGAAAACTTTTTCTTGAGAAGAGCGAACACAGCAGCTAAAAATGAGTTTTTGCCTTTATTAAAGTCACTCTCAGCATTATATTGGGGTCTGCTGTATAAAGTGAGCATCCCTTCTATACCTCCACTATAGTGGACACTGCTTCCTATACATCACTTCAATTCTCTAAGAAACTTTAAGATATTAAACGCCCAAAATTTACAGTCTATAAACTCCCTCCTTCATCTTTACTGTCTTTTCCCATGCAAGCTTTGAATCCTAGCTATGACCAAGAAATGTGATCAACCAGGTTCTAAAGGGACTTTATTGTTCAGGATTTGTTTTAGCATGAACATGTGATCAATCCAGGTCAGAGCAGCATGCATGTGTGTGTGTGTGGGGGGGGGCAGTGATGATAAAGTAATCATTTTCTAAATGGGGAAAATAGCATGAGTATACACAAGGGAAGAGAAATAAGTTCATGTTGGCTAGTATATGAAATTAAAAGTCAGAATAAGAAGGGGAATAGTTAAAGGGATAACTAAAATCTCAATTATACGAACTTTATTATGGATTACTTTGGTTAACATATATGGCTAAATTAATCCTGTTACAACATTTTTTAGATGTCAATTATAAAACCTGAAATATTCTGAGACTTAAATGAAAAAGTAGATCCCTATCAAAGTGGCTTGATTATAAAAAATTAGAAATGAGATAATAGATAAGGAAAGCATGGTGAAGAGATAAAATACAGAGATTCCAAAGAACTAGGAACACATTGACTAGACCTAAAATCTCCAAAGAGGAAACCTATAGTTTGGTAAGTCACTGGATGGGTGAACATCAGATTAGTGTGGTAGAAACATGGCAACAGGTATCCAAAATATAACACAATGTATCTAGGCATTGTGCCAATCTTATACTGATATTGGGTTTCTTAATATTATTTATTTAAGAAGCAACTTTATTTGTTTGTCAATGTCTGAAAAAAGCAGAAGTGATTGTCTGGGCTTGGTGAAATGTTGCTGTTATTTCTGGTGCCATAACTGGGCAATCACAGCCCTTCCATTTTTAAGTCAGCAGGGCATTCAAGAACCACTTGAGAAAAGATATGGTTTCTGGTTGTTGCCAGAAACGTTCCATGAAATCCTTCTGAAAAGTTCAATAGTGCAACAAAATTAACTCTTCAGATGTGTGTTAGTGTTGGAAAAATATCCTGGAAGAGAAAAGTAGAGAATTATTTTAAGAACTGATGTCAAATCTTGATAGCCAATCTTGACGCCAAAGAGGATGTTATACTGAGGTAATATATGAAGATTTAAATTCTGTGAGTCATACTAAATGAGAAAAATTTTTGGAATATCATAACCAAATTATTTCACTTGTATTTTCTGTTTAATGTATATGCAAGTGTGTTATATACTAAAAACACTAAACTGATTATAAAAGATATGGTTCCATAAATATAAAATAAGATAAAAGCATGAGATAACTTTTAATTGGCAGGGCTCTCTCATTTTTCTGTCTCAATGGTAATTAAAAGAATAATGTGGCATACAATTGACCGTGCCTTAGATTTAATGAAATATGGTGCTATGATTCTATGAAGTGATGACAAAGAATGCATCCTAAGACAATCATTTTTATAGATATGTCAGAGCTTTTCTTTTTCCTTTTCTCACTATTTCTGTTATAATATTTAAGAAAAACCACTGTGGGTACCATCAAAATTTCATGTTTCAAATTTTTGAACATGAAATAATCAGAGAATGTACAGAAGACATTTAAAGGAAAAACAGAGGTAAAGTGTATCAGCCCCTAAAACAAATGAAGAGAAATTGTGGGGTTATACCAGATCCATTTATTTATAAACTTTTGATGATTTATGGCCACTGCCCACAAATTGTTTTGTTCTCTAGAAAGCATAGCTTCTTTAGCTCTATTAGTTTATATAAATAAAAATGTTCAAGTTTATTCTCTTTGTAGTCTCAGGAAACGTAAATTCTACTTAAGGGGCAAGAATTTTTCCCTTAAAATACATGCCATGCTTATTCTCAGAACTTTTAAGATAGCCTAAAATAAGTCTCATAGGCAAAAAGAAAGCAGGAAAAGTAAATCTAAAGAAAATTATTCACATGCCTAAGCATATAGAATAGATGAAAACCCAGAAATACTTAAGTCAAAATGTGCTAAATTGTGGCCTCCATTTTGCACCTGCATTGCGTGGGCACAATTCAAATGAGATAACATCTGGCATATTGTAATCAACAATTGCAGAAGCATTTAGATTGTGGCTGCACTTATAGGGAAAGAGAAGGAAAATGCATTATGAGATGTCCATATAAGATAGGTTCAAACTCACAATTTCCACACAGCTTATTCTTCAAATGTGAGAGACCAAAGAAAAGGTTAAAAATCTCTAACAGGAAACCAGAGGCTATGAAGCTACTGATACTTCAAAGAGTAGTGGAAAGCAGATGGGTTTGGATATGCTCAAATCTGGTTACACATCCCAGCTTCACCCTGCTAAGATATGGAGCATTAAAGCAATTACCTAAAATTTTTGCTTCACCCTTCTCTCAGTTGTAAAATGAGAGTATTAGAAACCGTGTGGGTTTATAGTGAGAATTATAGTGGACTGCCATGAGATAGGTAGGAGGCAGCCTTATGAATGGCAGTTTCCCAACCTTCTTTTTTCTTTCTGATATATCTGTTTCTATATTTTATATAATGATGACAATTTTTAATGCATTTAATTCAACTCATTTTGTGCCATTTTTGCTTATAAAACACCTACTTTAACCCTGGGAGTTTGGGAATCATTCATTCATTCTAAACTGTGTATTGAATGCCTCTTACGTGCAAATTAATCTGCTGCAATTGTGAGCACAACAGGCAAGGACCTTGGATTCATGTAATCTGCTCTATTAGACAGGCATTAATCAGCTGTACTTAAAAAACAAAGTGACATTGCAACTCTGATAAGCATAATGGGCAAGGAATATACCTTGTAACATGAAAGGACACAGAATTTGAGGAAGTCAAGGATGCATTCAGCAAGATGAAAGAGGAGTCAAAAATACCTGGGGAAAAAATGCAAAGGAAGAGCATAAAGACAAAGAAACAACATGAGGACATTATTTTTTTTTCCAGAAAGGAGTACTATATATGAAATTAAAGGATAGATTTGTTATTAAATTAATATATATGGAACATTAGATACTTAAAATGCATAGAGGTCTTTATCAGGTTATGTGAAAGGAATAGCAGTTAGTTATGTAATGTTTAACCCATGAGTTATGTTCAAAGCATGTTTGAAATTTTTAACAATGAAAGTATTCCTTAAAATGCAAATTTTGCCAATAATGGACCTTTTGATAGTCAGATTAATCAAATTCACAACGACATCTCTTTGAATCGCAAGGTCTAAATTTAGGAGAGATATAAGATACAAAGCATAAGTAAAAACACTGGAGTTTGACAAGACAGATATTCATACATATAACCTCTCCCTTGATCATTCCTACATATCTCTGTATTTAGCTCAATTGGTGTCAGAAAGAGAATTGTAAGGGAGAAGAACTTCACTTCTAACCTGGACTGGACTATCATTTCTGAAATAGATTGCACAAATACAGTAGTACAGTATATATATGCACATATATATGATGGTAGGACAGACTGAATACAGTGTTGATGTAGAGAATGCAGCTGCTGAGAAGCATTCTAAAACCATAGCTGGAGTATGAGTGTTTTCCAAGAGCACAAATCCTAATGGAAGTATAACAATGGGACTTTAGCTTAAACTTCTGGAATGGACTCCATAAACTGGACAAATGATATACACAGTGTTTTATTAAGTTAAAGTATTAGTATAAATTATTTATCAGTTCAACATATTTGATCATAGAATATAGTAATATAAGTTCATTTTACTTTTCATTTCCCATAAATTTGTAGGTAGTATATTATCTGTGAGGCAATTTGTTAGGCATAGTGATGCATCAACATGCAAGACAATCATGTCCTCCGTCCTAGAGAGTATATAGTTTATTAGTGAATATGACAGTTGTATAAGTAATTATTACACAGTTAATATAGGAAAAATAAAGAATGCAAGAGAATAAGACATAAAATCTGGGAGTGGAAGAGGAAGGAAATGAGAAAAATTTCCCATGGAATGTGATTTGAAGCTAATCCTTACCAAAGAATGGCAATTAGCTAGGTGAAGGCAAACAAAATTTGGAGGAGAGGTAAGAGCACACTGTATGCCAAAGAATAGCATATGGGGTGGAAGTTTGTAGGCTACAAAAAGTTCAGTGTGGATGGAATAGAGAGAACAAATGAGAAGTGGAAAAAGATGCAGATAGAGAGGAAGGCAAGGGCCAGAAGATAGAGACCTTTATGGACCATATTAAGAAGTGGGGTCTATTATCTAAGCTCTATTAAGTCTTGTACAAAAGGAGTGATTAAGTTGGGAAGCATCCAGATAACAGCTGAATTTTTTAAAAGATCATTTTATGAAGACTTTATCTGGAGAAAATTTTAGATGCAAAGCCAGGCTTGATATAGAGATATCAATTGATTTCAATGGAATTGGGAAAAAATTCTGAATCATTAAGAGAGATATTTAAGATATATCATTTGCAAAATACTCTAATTGATTTGGTATGGAGATAATGAAGAAGGATTCTAGAGTTTTTGACTGCAAAAAACCAAGGTTTCTATAGTACCAATTACTGAACCAGGTTACCAATTATGGAGGAGATAGTTAGCAGATGACATGATAAGCTCTGATCATGCTGAGTTTGAGGTGCTTACCAAACATTAAGTGGAAAAGTCTAGTGGATAGTTATATATACAGATCTTGGGCTGATGAGAGAAATATGGGATGGAGCTAGAATGTGTGAGGAAAAAAATCTTTAATACAATAGTGTCCACACCAGGATGTGGCTTTAGGATGGCTTTCTGAGTTGCAGAATTCAAAAACCAATTCTGCCTGTAACAAATATGGCAGATTGGGTCAGTCAGTACCTCTTCCCATAAACAGGAGGAAGGAAAGGTAAAATCTTCATTTATCACACTCTCTTGAAACTAGTTTTCCAAAAGTGACAGGCGTCTACCAAGAACTGGTGGATTTGGACAGTTCTCCTGTCTACATTGCTTCTGGAAGATAGGTATATAAAGTTACTAACTAGCTATTCTGAAATCCTGAAAACCAAATAATAACCTCAAATAAATTCTTTTTCTTTTTACCTACCTAGAATAGATTTTACTGCCAACCACTAAGAATCTTCTCCTAGTGAGAACTAATTAGGTTTTACTAGGACCATTACTGGTCATAAATTGTGGGGCCAAGTACAAAATGAAAAAGCAAGGTCCCTTATTTTAAAAACTTTAAGAATGTCAAGATGGCAACAGCAATCAGTGCAGTGCCCTGTGTGACTGCACAGGTAACAAAATCATGAAGCCACCCCTGGCAGAAGTATCAACCCATTACGTAGGTTGTGGAGGGTGGAGGACGTTATGCTCATACAATCCCTTAGGAAACCAGGCTTTATTCAAGCTCCAGAGTCTTATAGCTGTAGCATCTAGAGCAGCTGCTAATTTGCTGGGTCATGGAAATAATGAGACAGGACAATCGCTTATGAGTTTATCATTGCCCTGCGAAGCGATACATGCCATTTAATGATACAGGTAATTGTTTCAAACTAGCCACAGGACCCCTCCTAACTGAAAGGGTACTGGGAAATATAGGGGAGCAAATTTTAATAGTGTTGAGCTTTACAGTACTTGTACAAATTTTGACATACACTTGCACAAGTCAGAGGAAATCCTGGAAATTCATTGATCTTCTAGCACATGAACATAGCCTTTACTACTAGGCTTATCATGAGATCATAAGAGATTAAAGAATGTGCTTTAGGCAGGCAGGAAAAAACAAAAAGATAAAGACAGGAAGGAAGGGTTAAGCTATGCATGCCCAGTCCTTCACGAACTCAACAATCCAATAAATTATTCTTCTGTTTCAGTGGAGGAGTGAATGTGGCCATAGAGATAAGACTAGGATATTACTCATGGAACATCCATCTTCATAGAAACTAAAGGGCATTGGAAATGAGATTGCTTACAAACAACCTTTCTTCTCCATAATCCCTCTGTTAGCACTAGCCATGGTGGTATCAGGGGCAATATGAATAATAATGGTATCATTGTCTAAAAGCAACAACATTTGTGGGTGAACCTGCTGCCCAACTATTTTGAGTAAACAGCCATGTATCTAGAACTCTAAACATTCCAGAGAAGGAAGAAAGGCTGGCTGCTGAATGTGTGGATTCCCCAAATGCATTGACAATACATACATTTTAAATTCTCCTTTCTACAAGAAGGCTTGCAGAACAGCCTGGTTTGTTGCTTTCTCTGAAGAGATGTTTTAGTGGAAGGACTGGAATTAGCCAATTATTGTCAATTTTGACTTTACAGATATTTTATACCTTGCTATATAATGCAAACTAATTCTAACAATAGTTTAAATATTATTAATAAAGACAGATATTTTAGGGAAAATATAGAATTACAATGTGAAACAAAACCAAAAAGATTAATTTATGTATTTTTTAATATTTTAGAATATCTACATTATTCTTTTAATTTGTGGGGTGTATTTAAACCCTACAAATTTTGCCTGCACATAGACACAAGTACAGAATTTGACATAGTTCTTCATCTTTGGTAAATTAGTGTGGTAGCAATAGCACTTGATTTCAGGAGATTTAGAGTTTATTGGGTTCAGTCTCTAGATGTGTAACCTGTGAATATCATATAACTTCATATCAAATTTTTCTAATATTTTGTAAAGTCACTTTATTCTAGCCTCAATCTGGCCCTTATGTAGTTGGTTATTCTAGAACAGACTAAAGTTTCCCAAAGATTTCATAGAATTTAACTTTCTCTATTTCATTTGCCATGTCAGTCACATGTAGAATTTTACTGCAAACTCATTGAAAAATTTGGGATTCCCTAACAGTCTCCATGCTAAGTTTGAAAAAATGCAAAACTAATTAGGTGTTTGGTCACTTATCACACATTTAAATACCATAAATTGGATTTAATTTCTATCCATACAGTTCTTATTTTAAGAAGGTTATTGTAAGTATATTGTAACAGAGAGGGCCAGAAAGCAAGTATGGAGGGAATTCAAGACAAGGAACAGACAAATAGCAAATTGTAGAATTCATTTGCCACTGGAATGTGCTAGAATATTTTACTTGTATGATAATTAATCCTTAACTAACACCTTTTATTTTTTTTTCCATAACTAAATATTAAAAAATAAATTGCTGAGGATTCTGGGAAGATGGGGTTGAATTAAACAGATAAGGTTCAGCTCTCTCATAAAAACAATGGCAAAAGGCCCAAAAGCTGCCCCAGTGACCTGCTTTGGGGGCCAGCACACCAGGAAAGTGCTTCACAACTCCCAAGAGGGTAAGGGACAGAGAGACAAAGAAGCTAAAACAACAAACTGTGAGTTACTAAACCTCCCCACCACAGGGGAGGTTTATCTCTCCCACTCCTGAGATATTCAGCATGATAAAACCACTGGCTCAATGCAGCTGACTGAGATGGTAGCATTCATCTTCTTCCCTGTCAGCTGTTACAAGGGGAAATAGACAGCAATTCAGAGGTCTTTCCTTCAGTGAATTTGGCCAGCAGAGTCCACTTTGAATATTAGCTCTGGTCAGATGAAACCAAAGGAAAACCGAGAGAGATACACTTCCCTGGAAAGGTGTGCCAATGAGCACCATCTGCTGGCAAGTCTGGAAATTACATGGACAAAAACTGCTTTGAGAGGTCTCTATACCCTACCCCTGGGAGAAAGTCTGAGCCCCAGTAGTGAGTCAATATCATGATTCTGATAACTTGAGCTGTGCATTCTTAAAGATACAGGATAAAATGAACAAACTATGGAGGGAAAGCTGTTTAAAAAAAATAACAATAGGCAATAGAGATAAATTGGATATCAGAGTAAATAAACCAACATATCAGATGCCTAGGAAATAGGAAGAAATGGCCCAGCCAAAGGAACAAACCAAATATTCTGCAGATATTCAAGATTTAAGACAATTAATCATGACAATTACACAACTCTCCTAAATCACTTCAAAGAATTTAAAGAAAATATGACCAAAGAGAAAAAAAAAATATTAAGAAGACGCTGAGTGAGCATAAAGAACAATTTGAAAGTCTGCAAAGAAAAGTAACAGAATTTATGAGAAAGAAAGACATGGAAGATGAGGTTAAAAATACATTAGAGGCACATAAGAGCAGATTTGAGTTGCTTAAAGACAGAATTAGTGATTTCGAAGACAGAGCATCTGAACTGGAAAACACAGGAGAACACAAAGAGAAGAGAATGGAAAAAAATGGAACAGAGTGTCAGGGAATTGAATGACAACAAGAAACATAAAAACATATGCATTATCCGTACCCCAGATAAAGAAGGAAATGGAAAAGGGGAAGAAAGAATATTTGAGGAAATAATGACTGAAAACTTCCCTGCCCCTTGAAAGACATAAATATGACTACCTGAGAAGGACAACACACCTTAAACAGAATAAAAGTGACTAGACTTTCACGAGACACCTACTACTCAGAATGACAAATATCAAAGATGAAGAGAAGATTTTGAAAGCAGCAAGAGAAAAGCAAAGCATCACATACAAGAGAAACATGATAAAGTTAAGTGCAGACCTCTCATCATAAACCATGGAAGAGAGAAGAAAGTGGTATGATGTATTTAAAGAATTGAAAGTGAAAAACTGCCAGCCAAGAATTCTATATCCAGCAAAGCTTTCCTTCAAAAATGAAGGGGAGTTCAAAGTCTTCACAGACAGACAAAAGCTGATGGAATATGTTACCAAAAGACCAGATTTACAAGAGATACTAAAGAGAGTGCTGCAGCCTGAAAGGAAAAGGTGAGAGACTTGGAGAAGAGTGTAAAAATAAGGATTACTAGGAAGGGTAAATTAAAAGGTAAAAAGATAGACAATAGTACAATATGACAACAGAAAGCCAAAGGTCAAAATGCTTGAAGTGAGTAATGCCTTCACATTTATAACATTGAATGTTAATGGCTTGAACTTTCCAATCAAAAGACAGACTGATAGAATGGATAAAAAAATATAAGCAATCTATATGTTGTTTACAAGAGACTCTCCTCAGACATAAGGACACAACCAGGTTAAAAGTGAAAGCTTGGAAAAAGATATTCCATGCAAATAGTAACCAAAAAAGTGCTGGAGTAGCAATACTAATATCAGATAAAATAGATTTTAAATGCAAAACTGTTTTAACGGATGAAGAAGGTCATTATATATTAATAAAAGGGAGCAATTCAACAAGAAGATATAAATATAATAAATATTTATGCACCTAACCACAGTGCTCCAAGATACATGAGGCACACACTGACAAAGCTGAAGGGAGAAATAGATGTCTCTACAATAATAGCTGGAGACTTCAATAAACCACTCTCAGTATTGGATAGAACATCTGGACAGAGGATAAACAAAGAAACAGAGAGCTTGAATAATATGATAAATGAACAGACATCTATAGAGCATTGCACCCCAAACATCTTTAGAGTATTGCACCCCAAAACAGCAGGATATACATTCTTTTCAAGAGCTCATGGATCCTTCTCAAGATATACTTTATGTTGGGTCAAAAGACAAGTCTCAATAAATTTAAAAAGATTGCGATTATACAAAACACTTTCTCTGATCATAACAGAATGTAGCTGGAAATCAATAATGGATGGAAAAAGGGAAAATTCACAAATATATGGAGATTAAACAATACACTCTTAAACAATCAGTGGGTCAAGGAAATAATTTCAAGAGAACTCAGCAAATATCTTGAGACTATTGAAAACGAGAATACAACATATCAAAGCCTATGGAACACCACAAAGGCAGTGCTGAGAGGGAAATTTAAAGCCCTTAATACTTACATTAAAAAAACAAGAAGGAGCTAAAATTGATGAACTAACTGCACACCTGGAAGAATTAGAAAAAGAACAGCAAACTAATCCCAAACCAAGCTGAAGGAAAGGAATAGTAATTATTAGAGCAGAAATCAATGAAATTGAGAACCATAAAACAATAGAATCAGCAAAACCAAAAGTTGGCTCTTTGAGAAGACCAACAAAATTAACAAACCCTTAGCTAGACTGACAAAGAAAAAAAGAGAGAAGACATAAATAAATAAAATCAGAAATGAAAGGGGGGACATTACCACTGACCCCATAGAAATAAGAGAGATCATAAGAGGATACTATGAACAATTGTATGCTGAAAAATTAGAAAATGTAGACAAAATGGACAAATTCCTAGAAACACATGAACCAGGTACGCTGACCCTGGTAGAAATAGAAGACCACTGCAAAACAATCACAAGTGAAAAGATTTAAACAGTCATCAAAACCTCCCAAAGATGAAATGCCCGGGGCCAGATGGCTTAACAGGTGAGTTCTACCAATCATTCAGAGATGACCTAATACCAGTTTTGCTCAAGCTCTTCCAAAAAACTGAACAGGAAAGAATGCTAACAAAATCATTCTATGAAGCCAACATCACCCTAATACTAAAACCAGATAAAGAGACTGCAAAAATAAGAAAATTACAGACCAATACCACTAATAAATACAGATGCAAATTCTTAACAAACTACCTGCAAACTGAATCCAAAAGCACATTAAAAGAATTATACACCATGATCAAGTGGGTTTTATCCCAGGTATGCAAGGGTGGTTCAACACAAGAAAATCAATTCCTGTAAAAACCCACAAAGATAAAGTGAAGAAGAAAAACCACATGGTCACCTCGATTGATGCAGAAATGTCATTTGACAAAATACAGCACCCTTTCTTGGTAAAAACACTCCAAAATATAGGAAGTGAAGGAAGCTTTCTCAATATGGTAAAGTGCATATATGAAAACCTATAGGTCGCATTTTACTCAAAGATGAAAGGTTGAAAGCTTTCCCACTGAGGTCAGGAACAAAACAATGATGCCCACTGTCACCATTATTATTCAATATTGTGGTAGAAGTTCTAGTTAGAACAATTAGGCTAGACAAAAAAATTAAAGGCACCCAAATAGGAAAGGAAGAAGTAAAACTTTCAGTATTCACTGATGATAAGATCCAATATCTAGAAAATCCCGAAAAGTCCAAAACAAAGCTACTAGAATTAATAGACAAGTTTAGCAAAGCGGTAGTAAACAAGATTAATATACAAAAATAATGTTTCTATACACTACTGACGTGCAATTGAGGAGGAAATCAGAAAAAAAAATTCTATTTATAATAGTGACTAAAGCAATCAAATATTTAGGAATAAACTTAACTAAGGACATCAAGGACCTGTATTCAGAAAACTACAAAAAAGTGCTGAAAGAAACCAAAGAAAACTTAAGTAAATCGAAGGACATTCTGTGTTCATGGATTGGAAGACTAAATATTAAGATGTCAATTCTACCCAAACTGATTTATGGATTCAACTCAATCCCAATAAAAATCCCTACAACCTTTTTTGGCCTGAAGAGCCAGATATGTCTTTAAAAAGAACAAAGTTGGAAGACTCTCACTTCCTAACTTTAAAGCATACTACTTCGCTAAAGTGGTAAAAATAGCATGGTACTGGCATAAAGACAGACAGATTGACCAATGGAACCGAATCGAGAACTCAGAAATTGATCCTCACATTTACAGTCAAGTGATTTTTTGACAAGGCTGTTAAGCCCAGCCAGCTGGGCCATAACAGTCTATTCAGAAAATGGTGCTGGGAGAACTGGATAACCATATCCAAAAGAAAAAAAGAAGACCCCTATCTCACACCTTGTACAAAAATTAATGCAAAATGGATCAAGGACCTAAATATTTAAACAACAACCATAAAACTCCTAGAAGAAAATGTAGAAAAACATCTTAAAGATCTTGTGGTAGGCGGTAGTTTCTTAAACCTTGTACCCAAAGCATGAGCAACAAAAGAAAAAATAGATAAATGGAACCTTCTCAAAATTCAACACTTTTGTACCTCAAATGACTTTGTCAATAAGGTGAAAAGGCAGCCAACTCAATGGGAGAAAATATTTGGTAAACACATATTTGATAAGGGTATAATATCCATGATACATAAGGAAATCATACAACTCAACAATAAAAAGACAAAGTATTTAACTAAAATATGGGCAAAGGACTTGAAAAGACAACTGTCCAATGAAGAAATACAAATGGTGAAGAAACACATGAAAAAATGTTCAACATCTCTAGTGATTAGGGAAATGCAAATCAAAACTACAATGAGATATTGTTTCACATCTATTAGTTGGCTGCTATTATAATATCTGAAAACTGTAAATGCTGAGGAGGATGTGGAGAGATAGGAACACTTATTCACTGTTGGTGGGAGTGTAGAGTGGAACAGCCACTGTGGAGGACTCTTTGGCAGTTCCTAAGGAAGCTGAATATAGAATTGCCATGGGACCTGGCAATACCATTGCTACGTATAAATCCAGAAGAACTGAGAGCAGTGATACCAATATATATCTGCACACCTATGTTCATAGCAGCATTATTCACGATAGCCAAAAGTTGGAAACAATCCAGGTGTCCATCAACTGATGAATGGATAAACAAATTGTGGAGTATACACATGATGGAATATTATGTAGGATGAACATGGAGGACATTATGTTGAGTGAAGCAAGGTAGACACAGAAGGACAAGTATTGTATGATTGCGCTATTATGAGCTAAATATATTATGTGAAATATAAATATATTATGTGAAATATTAATATACTAAAAGCCTTTAATTGCACAATTTGGATAGAATAGTCAGAAACAGCAGCTATGTACAGTGGAGGAAGCATAGAGAGATTAAGAGGTGAGGAATTTTCTTGATCATTTGTCTGTTTTTTATTATTATTATTATTATTGAAATAATGAAAATGCTCTGATAGTGATCGAAGTGATGAACACACAACTATGTGATTATACCAAATAACATTGATTGTACACTTTGAAAGAACTGTATGCATTATTGATATGTATCAATAAAATTGGTCTGTTTAAAAATAAATTGCTGAATTTCTTGATATTTACAAATAAGATGGACAATCTTTAAATATTAAAAGTGCCTTTAATTTTAAATTAATGATAGATAAAATCCTACACAAATTAATATTTAGGTTCCACTTTGCAGAAAATAGCACTCTTAATGGCATAACTTGCTGCTGCTGATGCTATTTATATTTCCTTATATATTATATTTACATTTTTCTTATTTATATATTTGTCTGTTTAGTTGATTTGTGGATTATGATTAATCTAAAGGTTAAAGTGTTCTGTAATTTTACTTTTATTTATTTTACTGACAATATAGTTGGTGATTTACTGACATAGTTGGTGATTATCTAATTGAAAATTTATTTTTTCTTTAAATATTTTGTGTTTCAAGAAAAGGTAACGTAATTTTTTCAGTTTTCTCTTTTGTACCAGTTCTCAGAACTGAAAGTAGAAGCCACTTTTAGCTAGCCAGAAAGAGACAAAGTCACTGAGATACTTAAGGGCATATCAGATAATTTACCAATATAGGCTAAACACTCTAAATACTCACATGAACAGAAAATTCAGCCAGTGAGAATCACATAAGCATTTTCTTCATATGAATTACGACAAGCAAGCCATGAGAATATGAAAGGTAAAGCAAGTTATCTAAGGTATAGGGTATTGCCAAGTATTTCATAAAATTTCTGTAAATATTTTTGGAATGGATATTATCTATAAAGAATTATTTCATTGTTCAGATCTATTTGTTTTAACTTAGCACATAGGAAGAATGATTTCTATCAGCTAAGTACTAAAATTTAAAATGCCATAATGATTGAAAATTAACATTCTTGTCATATTAATAAAATTTATGGAATATGTATTATAGCCCATGGGGAGGAATTTGAAGACTTTGAAAAGCTGAAAAACCCCCTGGCATCCCCAAAATTGGTGAGTGATTCTTTGTTAAAGGTAGTGGAAAAACTCTGTACAAGTGAGAGAGGCTGTAGAAAAATTTGAGACCACCCAAACAGAATTTCTGTACTTCATGCTGATTAATTCACAAATATCTACCTTTGCAGTAGTTGGCTGCTAAGTCTGTGGCCATTTTGCAGGCCTTGCCTTCCACTCTCCTTTTCTCGTCTTGCTTGATTGTGTGTAGATGATTCAATATGTTTCCATTCCACTGCCCAGGGGAGACTTTGGGTCTAATGAACAGCCTGACTCCCCCCTACCTTGAGCCAAAACCTGGAACAAGCAAGTGAACTGCTTGTCAGGGTGGGAGATACGCACAAAAGTTGCTTGATATGTGCTTTTTGCTCAGTGGCAGGGACAGCTCCCCATGGTTTGTACAAATACCTTGTCCTAGGGCAGCACAGGGTCTCTGGCCTCCTGTGTGAAGCGGGGCTTGAGGAGAAACCGTCCCACAACCATTACCTGAGCAGTAGGCTTCCCCGAGGACTAGCCACAATGGGACCTCTAAACCTGCTCTTTTGGACCCTTTGTGCTGTGTACTGAATAAAGTGGTCACATGTTGAGAATCTCTGTTGTGACTGAGCCTGTGTCACTACGATGCACCATGTAGAAACTTGCTCTACATTGCCAATATGTGATTAAGATCTTCGTTCTTAGAATATCCGTAAGTGTGCAGAAGGGGCATTCTGTTCTCCCCTTGCTGTTACAGTGACAACTGGATCTTTCTATATGGCTCACTCTCAGGAAGTAGTTGCAATAAAAGCTGTAAAATTGAGTAGTTACATTTTATTTTTTAGCTCAAATATATTTTATTGGTCAATTCACACATCAAGCCTGTTTTATGACCCTCTACTATTGAGATACAAATATTCTTATAATGGGGCAACTTCTTATATGCACATTCTTCCAAATTGTCATTAAATCTGGTTGATTTTTAATGTAAAAAATGCTGTTTGTTTTTAGCCTTTAATATTACTGGAGTGTCAATGAATTGTAAATCTTATACTCTTTCCTTAAGACCAAATATTTTGAGGTTTTGTCAATTTTTGCAAGCTAACGTGAATTTATTTTGACCAAATTTTTTTTAAATTTGAGAACTTATGAGTTAACAGAACACTCATGCATTCCATATTGGATTACCATATATTGCCCCACCACCAACACCTTACATTGTTGTGACACATTTGCTACAAATGAAGAAAGAACATCTTCATAATATTACTGCTGTGTATAGTCCATAGCTTATATTTGATGTGTTTTTCCCACAAACCATCCTATTATTAACACGATGTATTAGTACTATATATTTGTTAGAGTTCATGAGAGAACATTCTCATATTTGTACTATTAACCATAGTCTATCATTCACCTTGGGGTTCGCTGTGTTATATTGTCCCTTGCTTTGTGCAATTCATCCAAAATGTACACTCAGTGGCTCTCAGTTTCATCACAGAGTTGTGCTGTCATCAGCTTAGTCCATTTCAAGACATTTCCATTATTCCAAAAGGAAAAATCCCATACTGCCTAATAACCCCACATTATTGACCTTTAACATTGATATAGTACCTTCTTTGCCATTGCTGTAAAAACATTTCATTACAGTTTTTAAACTATAGTCTATCCATTACATTAATTGTATTTTCCCCACATATCTCCATATTCTCAACATTTTGTAATAGGAGAACAGTCTTGTATATATACTATTAAACATGTCATCGTCCACCAGCAAAATCACTATGTTATACAGTCCCTACATTATCCTCTAGCTTTCTTTCAATTGACATTAAACTCCCTAGACTTCAACTTTCAGCCACAATCACATTTATAAAAGGGAAATGTTAGTTATACTCAGTATAATGTGTTACCATCAACTCTATCCATTTCCACACATTTAAAATCTCCCTTATTAAACATTTTACATACATTCAAAATAAACTCCCCTTTCGCCACCCACATCCTATCTCCTAGTAACCTATATTCTATACTTTAACTATATGACTTACTCATCAGATTTAGTTCATTTTAGTGAGACCATAAAATATTTGTTCTTTTGTGTCTGGCTTATTTCACTCAACATAATGTCCTCAAGGTTCATCCATTTTGTCATATGCATCCCAAGTTCACTTCTTCTTACAATTGAAAAGTATTCCATTTTATGTGTATACCACATTTTATTTATCCGTTCATCAGTCTGTGGACACCTGGACTGTTTCCATCTCTTGGCAATTGTGAACGAAGCTGCTATGAACACTGGTGTGCAAATATCTGTTAGTGTCCTTGCTTTTAGTTCTTTTGAATACATTCCTAGTAGTGGGATTGCAGGGTCATATGGTAGTTCGATATTTAAATCCTGAGGAAACATCAAACTGTCTTCCACAGAGGCTGCACCATTCTGTATTCCCACCAAAAGTGAAGCAGTGTTCTTATTTCTTCACAGCCTTTCCAGCAGTTGTGATGTTGAACATCTTTTCTTGTGTTATTTGGCCAACCCAGGTTTTTCTGTGGAAAAATTTCTGCTCACATTTTTTGCCTATTTTTTAATTGGATTGCTTGTTTTTTTATCGTTAAGTTGTATGATCTCTTTATATTATATGGAGATCAATCCCTTATCGGATATGTGGTTTCCAAAAATTTTCTCTCAATGCATAGACTGTCTTTTCAACTTCTTAACAAAGTCATTTGAAGCATAAAAGTTTAATTTTTCAATTCTTTCAATTTTTTCTTTCATTGCTTGTGCTTTGTGTGTAACATTTAAGAAACCACTGCCTCCCACAAGTTCTTGGAGATGTTTCCCTACATTTTCTTCTAGGAGTGTTATAGTTCTAGCTTTTATATTTAGGTTCTTGAGCCATTTTGAGTTACTTTTTGTAAAGAGGGATCCTCTTTATTTCTTTTAACTGCAGATATCCAGTTCTCCCAGCACCATTTCTTGAACTGACTGTTCTAACCCAAACCCTGGGTGGGTTTGATATTCTTGTCAAAAATCACTTGACCATATATTTGAGGGTGTATTTCTTAATTCTCATTTGGTTCCATTGGTCAGTATGTCTATCTTTATGCCAGTACCATGCTGGGATTTTTGTTGTTGTTGTTGTTGTTACCACTGTAGCTAAGTAATAAGCTTTAAAGTCATGAAGTTAGTGGCCTCCAACTTCCTTCTTTTTTAAGGCATTTTTGACTATTTGGGGCCCCTTCCCTTTCTAAATAAATTTGAATATTGGCTTTTCTATTTCTGCAAAAAAGGCTATTGGAATTTTTGTTGGGATTGTTTTGACTCCATAAATCAGTTTAGGTAGAATTGACATTTTAACCACATTTAGTCTTCCAATCCATGAACATAGAATGTCATTCTAATTTTTTTTAGGTCTTCTTTGGTTTCTTTTAGCAATACTTTTTAGTTTTCTGAATACAGGTCCTTTATGTCCTCTGTTAAGTTTATTCCTAAATAATTGATTATTTTAGTCACTATTGAAAGTGAAATTTTTTTCTAACTGCCTCCTCATATTGCTGATTAATAGAGGATAGAAACACTGCTGATTTCTACATGCTAATCTTGGGTTCTGCCATTTTGCTGAACTCATCTATTAGTTCTAGTAGGTTTGTTGTGGATGTTTTGGGATTTTCTAAGTATAGGATCACATCATCAGTGAATAGAAAAATTTTACTTCTTCCTTTTTTTGAGTGCTTGCTATTTCTGTTTCTTGCTTAATTGCTTTAGCTAGATCTTCCAACACAATACTGAATAACAGTGGGGACATGGACATCCTTGTCTTCTTCCTGATCACAGCAGGAAAGCTTTCAGTCTTTCACTGTTGAATATTGTTAGTGTGGGCTCTTCTTATATGCACTTTACCATGTTGAGAAAGTTTCCCTTTGTTCCTCTCTTTTAGAGAATTTTTTTAATCAAAAAAGGATGCTATATTTCATCAAATGCCTTTTCTTTGAATGATTGGTAGAAATCACCTATGAAGCCATCTGTTCCTGGGCTTTTCCTTTTAGGGAGGTTTTTGATAATGGTTTTAATCACATTATTTGTGATTGGTTTGTTGAGGTCTTCTATTTCTTCTAGGATCAGTGTAGGATGTTTCTGTGATTTTAGGAATTTGTCCATTTCAACTAGGTTGTCTAGTTGTTCATAGTATTCTTTAATAATCTTTTTTATTTCTGCTGGGTCAGTGGAAATGTCCACCCTCTCATTTCTGATTTTATTTATTTGCATCTTCTCTCTTTTTTTTCTTGGTCTAGCTAAGTGTTTGCCAATTTTGTTGATCTTGAAAAACCAGCTTTTGGTTTTGTTGATTCTGTTGTTTGTGTTGTTGTTGTTCTCAATTTCATTTATTTCTGCTGTAAGCTTTGTTAATTCTTTCTTTCTGCTTGCTTTCAGATTAGTTTGCTGTTCTTTTCTAGTTCCTCTAGGTGTACAGTTAGGTCTTTAATTTTTTATCTTTCTTCTTTTTTATTATAAGCAGTTTGGGCTATAAATTTCCCTCTCAGCATTGCATTTTGTTGTATCACATAGGTGGGTTTTTGTTGTTGTTGTTGTTATTGTTGTTTGTTTGTTTGTTTTTTGAGGTACCAGAGCTGGGGATTAAACTTGGGACCTCATATGTAGGAAGCTGGCACTCAAGCATTGAGCCATATCAGCTCCCCTGAGTTGTTTTTTTAGTTTGTT
>JAQZBX010006377.1:0-53393 GCA_029593785.1 Cabassous unicinctus | reverse complement strand
AGATGGTGAATCACGAGGCAAGTAAGGGGGGCTACTAAAGGACTGGGAGCAGAGCATAAATACCAGAGGTCATGAAAGGCTTGGCAAAGCTGGATTTATACCCCCGCCAGTAAAGCAAATATATATGATTAAGTCAGGCATGAAAGTAATACCAAAAAACAAAAAATTCACGCATTAGAACTATAAGGACTCTGGCCTTTTAGTAAAAATTATGCTTAATACCATGGTTAACACCAAATAGATCTTTTTTCCAAAGAATTACATGAAGCCTGAGTGTTTCAAAAGATATTGCCAGTCATTTATTGCCAACCAAAACAAAGCTCAATACTGCTATTGAAAGACAAAATAATCCAGAATCCCTGCAATCTATCATTCACAAATTACAGTATATTTTAAAAGTTACTAAACATAAGACCAAGCAAGAAAATGTGACCCACATTAATGAAAAAAAATTTAATAGAAACAGATTTCAAAATCAAACCAAAATTTTAGTTAACAATCAAGGATTGTAAAATATCTTTATACCTATATTTAATACATTTCACAGTAATTGTCTCTATTAAAAAGTAAGATCAACTATGTGATATCAATAATAGGTAAATAATAATAGGATATACAGACATATATCTGCAAATATAACCATATATATACTACAGTTGAAATACTACTGTTAGAAAAAGCAGACGTATATATTCCAGAGATATGAAGGACAGTATAAAATAATTATTTGCCCAATTTTTCAGAAAATTTAAAAATTATATTTAAATTATTCTTTCTTCAAATTTTATTTATACTATTTGAAAGTGTATTTAATGACTATTAAAGATTTATTTCAATACTGGAGAGAAATACTAACTCTTGGTGATTTTGCAAGGAGTAAGCAGAGGCTATTAAACTGTCATTGACATAGAAAATCTCCATTAGCCTCTCATGTGGTTTAAACCCCAAGGTCCCCAGTTGTGAAATAAATCACTGTTAGATTTTTAATCACTAAATATGCATTTCTTAGTATCATTGAATTTTTGAGGATTGTGTTTTCAAAAGCTCATCAAATATATATTATTTTGTAACTCCTTGATCCATACCATCAAATTCTCTCCTGGTATTCTAGTGTATAAATGGTTTCTTTTTTAAGAGTTTTTCTACATCTACATAAAATTATCCATTATTGTTAATTAATGCAATATTCACAAAAAAGCATTTTACCTGGTTATGTACAGATGAAGTAAACTTTTGCCCATTTAATTATAAAGAACTTACACTTTTTAGTTTGATTTTTACATTTTTCTTTCATGACTCTTTTTAATATAATAAAAGCTAATAGAGGAAAATAAAATAAATTGCACAAACACTGTTTTGTCAGAATACATCAATACATCTGCTGCAAATGAATTAGGTGACACTGCCAAAACTAACTGGCAAAATTCCACCATATTTTCCCTGTGATTCTGCAAAACTGCTGGACCAAACTCCTAGAAAGTACTTAGTTATGCTGCTCCAGCCAATGCAAAATATATGAAATTTTGGTTTTACATGTGTTTACTATAATATAGATCAAAGGGTATTATAAATATTTAATAATAAAATGATGTTACTAAAATACAGTGTGATAAAAATTATGTAAACATAAATATACATATAAATAAGCACTATAGGCACATAGAAAAATACTTGGAAGAAAATTCATCTAAAGATTAACAACATCTATGAACGATTTTCATTTTCTTTTTTGAATTTTTTTGTATTCTAATTTTGTGTAATGAACAATGTTTACTCCTATGATTGTGTCACACTATTAGATATAAAAATATTTCATTGTGAAAATTATTCTGTTCTATCCAAGGTGGTTAATTTTCTGGCCTCCCAACCATCAAGTAATTATTTTTTGTGGATATACCTTCTCTTTTACCCAGTCATCAGTGAAAGCATCACAAAAGAATACTTAAAAATGATGCTCCACATTATATGGTTTCTAAGAGATAAGGAACTCCTGACACTAACTTAACATGAATACATTAGTCCTTGGAACATTCTAAACATCTTCCTTGGAAATTGGTCCCAGGGATGATAGAATGGTACATTATCAGCAATCCTCAATGGAAGAGATGCCATGGCATCATCAGGGTAAAGTGCAAGGGATTCTCTGGCTCTGTTTGTGTTCACAGTGGTTCTCTGGAATATCTGTGAGACATTCTAGGTGTGCTTTCCATTTGACAGGGACCTGGAAAATATATTATGTTGATTTTTTTTTTTTTTTTTTTACCATAAGCCTGGCTAATTCCAATGGAAGAGCCCACTTAGCCAGGTGCTACAAAGAAGAAACATTTCTCTCAGTAAGAAGCTGATTTATTGAGAGTGCACAAGCAAGGAACTGGGGGAATTTTCCCAAAACCATTTTCCTGATAGAGAATGTGATTTGGGGTTTTATATGCATTGAAATTAAAAAAAAAAAAAAAACAAGTGAAAGCTACATAGCACAGTTTTGCAAGATCAGCAAAGACACAGGATTTCTTCAAGGCTCTTGTAATAAGGAACAGGATACACTCCTTAATTTTGCTTTTCCTCAAGCATGTCAGCCTTATCCTTGCTATCCCAGTGTCCAAAGTCAATCAATCACATCTCAATAGTTAGACCTTGACATGTAGCCTCCTAAGTCCAGGAATTCTATGATTCCCTTTTCTGTTGACCATGAAGGCGTGTCCTGCGTTTAGTCCTTAAGGGGGAAGAAATTGATTTACTGAGCCACAGGGTATGCCCTGATGTATCTGGTCTAATTTTACAATGAGATGTTTTCTTATTCCTGTAAGTAGAACTGAGATGGTCTCGTTAATATGTTAAATACAAGATGCTAACAAGTTATTGAGGGAAGATTAATGGACAGCCAACTCAGCTACTTCTAGGAAGGCGCATTATAGGTTTTACACTGGCTTATTTGGGGAAAATTCTTAATACACAATTTTCCAAATATCAATTTAATTTACACCAGAACAAAACAAAAATTCATGCATGAAAAAATAAACAAATTTTTCATATGAAACAAATATATCACAGAAAGTTCAGGCTCATTAAATGATTTACATATTTTATTTGTGAGAAAAAAATTGACTTTGACCAATTTCTAGACAGATAATGGTGGTAGAAAAAAGTACTATTCTCAAAAGTACTGTGTTATAGTTTATCTTTAAAATAAGGGCATTTTTAGAAGAACATGCATATATATTTGGAGAGAGAGAAAGAGATCTTTAAATCTTATCTAATAGGCCCAGGATTGTAGAAATGTAGAGAAATCACTGAACTACAGTCATCAAGAAATTTACATGTAATGAAAATATAATTTTGGTATAAATGTTATTATTATTAATATTTTTTTTTAGGAGAGACCAGGGATCAACCCGGGACCTCCTACGTGGGAAGCAGAAGTTATCCACTGAGTGACACCCTCTCCAAAATGTTATTTCAAATAATAATCACTTAAAAACCTATCTTCTAAAAATTAATAGTAATGTGTGGTCTTTAATATAAATATACCCCAATAAAGTGGTCTAAGATTTCAATTTCTGACCTGGCATTTTTATTAGATAATATTGCCTATAAATGCACAGTAAATGTGGCATTGAAACTCTCTACCATTGCTTATTACATATGTAGCATATTTGCTTAGTTCTTCTGAAAATTTTTTTATGTGAGAATATAGTGGCATGATCATTATCTCTGGACTTAACCAGTAACAGCACAATACAAGACTAGCAGTTAATGGTGTGACTCTGGATAAGTTATTTAACTTTCTGTGCCCTTTTACTCATTTATAAAACTTGTAAAAAAGGAATACCTATGATATAATAATCTACTGTGGATAAATGTGTTAATAAAGGGAGGTATATAAAAGAGTTTCTAGTTTATTTTATTATGCAATATATGATTCTTATTATATAATATCCAAATGATTATTTAAACCTAATATTTATTAGGTAAAGTTTTTTCAGTGATATTTTGCAAACTGCTTTTTGTTACAAATTCCTAGAATCACAAAACTAATCTTTTGATGCCAGATCATTGCTTTTAACAAAAAGTCATTCATGTCAAGTAACATCTTTGATTTCTCAACAGTTTACAAAGTTTGAACGCTGCTATGGGAAGTAGGAATAATACAAATGTGTCTGACTTCCTTCTTATGGGGTTGACAGAATATAAAGAAATCCAGCAGGTCGTCTTAATGCTGTTTCTTCTGATATACCTGATTACTGTGTTGGGGAATGCAGGGATAATACTGATAATTCATCTTGATCTGGAGCTTCGCACCCTGTAGCAGTTTGGCAGTTTGATATAGTTTCCAAAAATAGATATTGGATTATGCTTGTAAACTGGTCTGCTAATCTGGGCATGATTAAATTATGATTAGGGCATTGACGGCCATGTCAGCAGGGCGTTGAGCCCCACCCCTTGATGGAAGGGGTCTCAAAGATAAAAGACATTGCAAAGGACAGAGTTGGAGTAGTTTTTGAGTTGGAGTTCTGATGTTCGAGTTTTGATGCTGGAGCCCGGGGAGGCGAGCAGACAGAGGAGCTTGGTCATGAGGAAGGAGAGAAGGCCTTGGGATAGAGACAAGCCATTCGCCTGAGAGTCTACAGCTGACCTTGTGGAGAGAGGCAAAGCCTAGTCTACAGCTGATCTTATGGAGATAGCAGAGGAGCTGAGCCCAGAGACAAGCAAGCCCCGGGAAGAGAGGAACCCGGGAAGCCTGAACCCTTGCAGACATCAGCAGCCATTTTGCTCCAACATGTGGCAATAGACATTGGTGAGGGAAGTAACTTACGCTTTATGGCCTGGTAACTGTGGACTTCTACCCCAAATAAGTACCCTTTATAAAGACCAACAGATTTCTGGTATTTTGCATCAGCACTCCTTTGGCTGACTAATACACACCCCCATGTACTATTTCCTTAGTTACCTGTCACTCCTTGATCTCAGTTACTCAACAGGCATCACACCTAAAACCTAGGAGAACCTGCTGACTTCAGACAGGTATATTTCATTTATGGGGTGCTTCACCCAGAAGTACTTTTTTGTCTTCTTGGGGGCCACTGAATACTTCCAC
This sequence comes from Cabassous unicinctus, assembly GCA_029593785.1. Classification (NCBI taxonomy): domain Eukaryota; kingdom Metazoa; phylum Chordata; class Mammalia; order Cingulata; family Chlamyphoridae; genus Cabassous; species Cabassous unicinctus. The sequence goes on along the minus strand of JAQZBX010006377.1, from coordinate 48,298 downwards.
CTCTCTTCCATGGCCTATGACCACTATGTAGCTATCTACAAACCTCTTAGGTACCAGGTGGTTATGTCCAGGAGAGGCTGTCACGTCCTCATCACTGGATCCTACATGATTGGCTTTACTGACTCTTTGGTTAATGTTCTTTGCATGAACACTTTGAATTTCTGCAAATCCCATGTAAACTATCACTTTTTCTGTGACACAACCCCAATTTTAGGTCTGTCTTCCACTGACACTCATGACACTGATATCAGGATTAACATTCTCACTGGCCCAAATATAATAGTGTTTCTTATCACAATTTCTTTGTCACATGGGTCCATTCTGTCTATTATACTGAAAATTAAATCCACTTCAGGAAAGCGCAAAGCCTTCTCTACTTGTGCCTCCTACCTCTTGGGAGTCATAATCTTTTACGGCACTACTATAACTACTTATTTAAAACCAAAGAAGTCCTACTCCTTGGGAAAAGATCAAGTGGATTCTGTGTTTTACATTATAGTCACCTCATACTGAATCCATTATTTTATAGTCTTAGGAGCAAAGACATGAAAAATGCTTTTATTAGAGCCATGCAGAAGAGAGAGGGCTCCAGGCAATTGAAATGACAGTGATGATGAATTTTTAATTGCATCTTTTCATCCTTTCCTATTTGGGTATTTATTGATCTCAGTCTAAATACATTACCATTTTTAAATTGTTTGCATTGCTCTTGAGCCAAAGTCTGCTTGGCCACAAATGATCTGAAAGATTTCTGAGAAGAGATATTAAAAATTTACATAGTAATTGAAAGTTATGAACTTTATGTTAAAAACATGTAGTTTATATATACATATGTTTCTAAATAAATATGTTTTTAAAAAATTATATGGATAATTATAAATCCATGGATTTATTATAAACATTAAATCAGATGTTGAATTTAAAAATTTAATATATTAGTAAGATATTTTGACCACTATCATCAGAATACTTACATTCCTCCAAGATTTTTAATATCACTGCCTTTTTTATGATAATATTCACTGGTCCTTTATAAATACCTATGGATTATTTTAATCATAAATGGTCAAAAGAAAAGCAGCATTGCAATATTTGGTCTTTTAAAAATGTAAAATATTGTGATAAAATTAAGGTATAGAAAAAATATGTGTGACCATTGAATAAAATATGGAAAATATTTTAAAATTTTAAAGAAAATTGAAATAGCCTCACATTTTTGATAATTTTATTTATGTTCTCCCATAAATAAACTTATGCATGAATATTATATTATACATATTTCTACAAAGTTATTGTCATTTTCTATTTCTTTTTTGCAGGTTTTGTTTTCCATTCACCCCTAAAATATTTTGTATCTCTTGTATTTTCAATTTGAGAGATGAATGTTTTCTTTGTATATAAGCGAAATAGACTCTCATCTTGCAATGCTTTAAGACCTGAAGTTTGGTAAATTCATGATGTAAAATATCTGCATGAAGTAATACCTTTTTTATGTCAACCTTCCAATCATCTGACAACACTACCATTCTGTGATATGTCAACAGCTTCAGTAATTAGTATTTCTTCATTTAATTACAGTTTGACTTAAAAAAAGTATTTCATTCCTCCTGATATCTATGTTTGTTACAGTGTTTAAAAAGAAATAAATTTTGCAGTTAAATTCTTTGCTCATTTAAAAGATAAATTTAATAGAGAAAATTTGTAACTCTAAGAATGAATAATGAACCCAAATTTTGTGCCATCCCATAAATATTAGTCAGATATTTGATAAAATTTCCATTACAAATTCCACTGCATAATATGTAATTGTGGTTAATTTTGTCTACTATTCGAAGTATATTTAAGAAACTATATTTTCTTCATTTTTCAAGTGTTTGATTTTTATTTATATTTTTACAATGGTTATTACATATATGTTTTGCTTTCAAGTCATTTGTATTCTTTTAAGTTATATTAAGGTTTTCTTTGTATAAATATTTGGTTATTTTTCAAAATGATTTTTGAATAATTAAAATAATGTTCAACCACTGTTTTATGGTTTAAATGTTGAACAACTTTTCACCAATTCATCACTGTTAATTATTGTATTAACTACTTAAAATGTGCTTTATTTTCCTCTATGTGATACAGAGGAAAAGTGGGTTCTTTTTTCCCAATGTGTCTTTAATGACAGTCCCTGAGAGACCAGGGTTTCAAAGAGAGATGTTTATTTATTTTGTTGTGCAAGCAAAGAAGGTCAGTCACCTTTGGTGGCCCCAAAACTGCCTCTCTATTTGCAGAAATTCTAATATTTTATAACATCAGAATGCTATCAAATAATTGGGGTTGAGTTTGCACAGGTTTTTTCATTAATAAACATTAAGAGGCTGAAACACGATGGGGATTGGTACAGACCTGGTGGCTGAGTTACAAAGTTACAACCATTATCAGAGATCAGAGCAGCCTGGACAGGGGAATGCCAAAAACGAAGATCAGCTACAAGGTTTTCTATATGGGTATCTTGATATTTCATAACATTGGGTGCAAATGTATAATTGAGGTGGAACTGGAAACAGTTTCCTTTATTAATAAGCATTAAAGGGCTGAACTGAGGTGGGGTAATAAACCAGAGCCAGTCACAAGGATTTGGAATAGGGGTATAGAGAATAATGGTCAGATACAAGGTCTTTCATAAGGATAATTAGCAGAAGTAGGTGGATTGGTCACCATCCCAATTGTAAGTATTCACAAGGGTGAGCTGAAGTCTAGAGTAAACATATGGGGGGAGATCTAGATAGTTTCAGTAATTTCAGGTATTAACCTTTTGCTATTTTATAATATAAAAGCATCTATATAATGATTTAATAATCATAAATATTTGTTAATTCATAACCCTAGGTTACAAAGTATTATGCAAAATGCCACCAATGTAAGAAGCAACGATGAGTGGGAAATAGACTCCGGCAATATGTTAACTGAATACAGAATAGTGTTTTAGGTTGCTACATATATTCTGTGTCCCCAAGTATCAAAAAGAAGTAATTCTGTCACACATCCAAGAAATGAAATGCCTTATTCACTGAGAGGAAACTGACTAATATTTTGGTGTGACAAGTGAAGAATAGCAGGCATCCAAGAATGACAATACACAGAGAAAATAGTACATGGGGTTGTGGATCTGGGAATCCTCATGACCAATATATCGGGTCCCAAATTTCCTATCAGAGTAAAAAGATAGGATGCCAGAAATTTTTTTTTAAAAAAGGGACACTTTCAGCTCAATATTATCTGTGAAGGCCCTCAGTATAAACCTGGTGATTTCAGTCACATTTTTCAACTGAACACTGTATGGCTCCATATCTGATGGAAACCCTGACATTTCAACATATATTTATCCATCCTGAATGCAATATCCCAAGAAAAGTGTGCCTACCCAATTATATCCTCCTGTTTGTTTCTTGGAAAGGAAAATGTATCCTAGGAAGTGATGAGGTAAGCAAAAGCAGATTTTGTGCCCAATTGGATGCATGTTCCTGTATCAAATAAATGAAGAAATTATTTCATACACTTTTTGGCTAAATGTGTCATGCAACATAAATCCCAAAAAACTGCCAATTTATGTAGTTTATTTACCGTTACAAGATTTTAGTAAATTAAAATGAGAAACAATGTGAATATTATTTAATTTAAAATGTTTCCAGATGACTTAAAAATGGGATGAATGAGATTTATATTTCTGCTTGTCTCACAGGACTTTCTTTTCACACCAGATATTTTGGGCTCATTCTTGGCAATAAACCCATTCCAGTAGTCCTTCAGGAACAGTGAGGAAAGGGCAGCAGAGAGTACATCTTGTGTGCCATCAAAAAGAGTACAACACCTATTTTCTAGTTTCCTTTCTTGAAACACATATCAACAAGTTTTACATTTTTGGTATTTGCAGCTTGTTGTACCATTATTAAAGTTCAAAATTTAACTTTATGACAGTATACCATATTTCTCTATTCCTATGCTCACTATCCTTGTAATGTCTACATGTGTATTTTCAAGACATATTTTTGTCAAGGAAAAATCATGATCATTTCATTGATATTTTATATTTGCTTATGCAACTTAGAAAATAACTACAAATTGACTTTCAAATAATGATCTCTAATAAATAATGTAAGAAGTTATTGCTGAAAACATTTTGCCACAAGTAGATTTTGATTTCTGCTATTTTTCCAAGTGATCAAATTGTTTCTCATTCAGTGGATTGTGAATAAGGAATAGTACATGGAAAAAAAAAACAGAGGAATTTCAGCATTGTAATCTTTGCTTTTCCTTCAGCATGTCATAGACCAAAAGTTTTGACCCATTTTTAATTAATTGGCATTTGTATTTTCTTGGATTTAAAGAGCGTAGTATCTGCCATGCATGAGACTTTGCTGCATTCAGTGGTCTACAATGATATTTCTCCATGACACAAAATATGCTAAACTTTTGTCATATAGAGCTTTTCACATGTCATGAAGAGAATGAGTGAAACAGTTTAAAATTACTGTAATGAGAAGAAAGCCACATGACTTATTGTCCCAGAAAGGCTCCTGCTCATGTTAGTGAAAGATGTTACAATGCATAGTCTGAATTCTGTAGTAAAAATACCTAATTCAGTTAAATTTTAATTTCTGAGTAAATTCATAGAATTTTCCCATGTCTCTTAAAACAGACACAAATTTTATTATTTCTAATTTAATTTAAATAGCCATGAGGATAATAACATTATAAATATGCATTAATACATTTTGGTGAAAACAAAAATATATTTCTCTTACAAAAATTTCTTTATTCTTTTTCTCTCTTCCCCCAACTTTTCCCTTTTTCTATCATTTTCTCTTTCTTTCTCTATCTCCTTTTTTCTCTCTCTGTCTCTCTCTCTCTCTAGCTCTTGCTCTAGCTCTCTCTTTCATCCCTCCATCTTGGTCTCTTCTTTGTCAAGAATATATGGAATATTTTCAGAAATATTTGCTGGAGAAGTCAAGGACAAAACAGGAACTAATAGAAAGGCAGGAAGCACAGTGAGACGAAATAAAAATATGCAAGCAAATCTTGAAGAATATTATCAGTAAGTAGCCTACTAAAAGAATTCACCACATAATTCATCTTGACTAACATACCACAGAAATTTCAGCAACATAACAGTTTAACACTTCGCTAGAATTTCTGAGACAAAGCAATTGTGGAAAATGACGAGCATCTAAAATCCTCTATTAAATCTCAGTTTAGCTTCAATTGACAGTGGAGTTGGAAAAGTAACTTCATCCTTCCAGACCAAATACCAAAGATTGATAAAGTTCAAATTCAACTTCATGAATGTGGTGTCATTGCAGATTGCTTATATATGAGAAACATTAAAATATTTTTATTATATTAAATTTTTGGTTATATATGAATGATATGTACTATTGAAATATAAATTCTAATTAATTTATCTAAAACAAAATGGAGTTATATAAGCTTTGAGTAATGAATGAGCTCCAAATGAGAATATAAATATTTTCTCTTTATGTTGTTTATATTCTTATCATATGATGCTAAAATATGAGTCTATTGAGATTAAACCCAATGAATAACAATATCTGTGCTATTCCAAAAAATGCATCTCTGTCATCATATTCTGATTTTCAACATATAGACAAAATATCCTATATTTTGCTTAATTGTCCTAAAATTCTTGACAATACAGTATCTGGCATCTCTTGGTCTTAAATCTTGTTTGTAGATCAAGGTGGAGTTTTACAAATGAAGGTATATCTTACAATGAACAAGTTCCAGTAAAGAAATTCTCTTTCTTTATAAGCATTTGGAAAAATGACAGACAAAATGTATGCGGTTTTGCTTATTTATCCAATCTGCTCTTCAAACAGGTTTTCTATTAACTAGTACTTAATTATTATTAAAATTTTTGCATCTTTGTATAGCTGATTTCACTTTAAAAAGAAATAGAGGCTAAAAGATATATATATATATATATATATATATATAAAATATATAGATCCTCGATTTAAGTAACAAAAACCACGTGATCCTCAACTCATGAACTGAGAAAACAAAGTAGTAGATGTCCATGAAAAGAGTTATACAAACACTGAGGTTATGAAGAAGGAAAGTTATGAGAGAAGCTACCACATATTATTAACTGGTTCTTAGGTTTTGGGGTGTTTTGTTACATTATCTTATGTAATATACATAGCAACATGAAAATCAAATAATTTACTATAGTCTTCTAAATGAGAAAAATGGTGCACTTTGACATTAATTTGATCAAAGCCAGATAATTGAAAACTTGCAGGGGCAGGATTCAAGCCATGATTTCTCAAACGTCACACTCCAAATTATTTCCGATTGACCATATTCCGAGCCTATGGTAGCATGTCAAATTTCTAGAATTTTATACTCCAGTAACAATGAAAAATAATATCCTCACATATTTAAATTATTTGTAAATCCATCAAAATTTAAATAGACCATGCAAATAAACAAACAAAAAATTAAATTGGAATCAACCCGATGGAAACAACCTGAGTATCCAACAACCGATGAATGGATAAACAAAATGCGGTATATACATAAGATGAAATACTGTGGTGCTGGAAGAAGAAATGAAATTGGAACACATATGATAACATGGATGAACCTTGAAGACATTGTGCTTAGTGAAATAAGCCAGACCCAAAAAGACAAATATCGAATAGTCTCACTAATATGATCTCAATATGAAGAATAAACACATAGACTTGAAATCTAAAGCATAAGTTACTAGGAGATAAGATGAAGGGTGAGAAGGGGTATTGATGCTTAGGATTTGTAGAATTTTTAATTAGCTTGACTGTAAAAGTATGGAAATGGCTAGAGTTGATGGTGACACTTTATAGTGAATATAACTAATACAGCTGGTTTAAAAATGGGATTGTGGTTGAAAGGGGTAATCTAGGGTTGTAAATGTCATTTGAAAGAAATCTAGAGAATATTCTAGGGACTCAATCACAAAATGGACCCAGAGGGGATAAGTATTTTGGTTAATAGTACAAATGCAAAAATGTTCTTCTATGAACTAGAACAAAGGTACATCACTATGACAAGTTGGTAAGAATATGGAGATGCATGAGAAAATACAATTACTGTAACTTATGGAGTATAGTTAACAGCAATATTGTAATATTCTTGCATCAATGTCAAAGAACTACTATGTTAATTATAGGGTGGTATGGAAAAAAGTATGCCAAATTTATGCTATAGACCATGGTTAGTCTGATGATTTTCTCTCATAATCTGTAACAAATGTTCCATGACAATGTAAGGTGTTGGTAGAGGATGTTGTATGGGAATTCTGCATATTATGCATGATTGTTTTTTAAGTTCATAACTTCTTTAATAATTTTTTTTTTAAAGTCACATCACTCAATGATTATATAGTATAAAAAGTTAAGCACTTCTGAACCTCAAAGGACTTTGTGAAGAGGTTAAAAAGGCAGCTTACTCAATGGCAGAGAATATTTGGAAATCACACATCTGAGAAGAGTCTAATATCCATGATATATAAAGAGCTCCTACAACTCAACAATAAAAAGACAAATGACCTGATTTTAAAATGGGCAAAATGCATTCCAGATTCCTCTCCCGGTGAACAGGATTCTCTGTCAGTCTCCTCTTCCACATCCTTGGCAGCTGACTAGTCTCTTGCTATGATGCTCGCATTCCCCTGAGAACCCAACCAAGGGCCTCCCTGCCACGTGCCTGGCAGTTGTGGGGTGCTAGGAGGAGCTAGGTGCCCACGGCTACCGCGAGTGGCTTATGAAAGAATAAAATAATAGAGTGGGTTGTGGGAAACTCTATTTTTCCCAACACCAAATGATGAAGCAACTATTCTTTCATCATTATAGTGAATGTGGCACCCTGTCAAAAATCAATTGCCCATAGACATGAAGGGTTATTCCTGAACTCCTGATTCAATTCCAATGGTCTCTATGTCTGACCTTGTGCTAGTGTCATGATATTTTGATAGAACTTCCTCAAATTAGCAAAATACATGGATTTGTACATCCATGAAGCTCAGAGAACCCCAAACAGGATAAACATGAAGAAAAGTATACTCCCTCATATATTTTTCACACTATTAGATGTGACAGACAAAGGGAGATTTCTGAAAGCTGCAAGACAAAAGAATAAGGGAGTACCAATAAGATCGTGTGATGAATTGTTATCAGAAACCATGGAGGCCAAAAAACAGTGGGTTGACATACTTCACATGCTAAAAGAAAATAACTGCCAGCCAAGAATTTTATAACCAGAAGAATTTCTTTCAAAAATGATGGAAAGATTAAGACATTCTCAGATAAACAAATGCTAAGAGGTCATCACCACTAGACATGCTCTATGAGCAATGTGAAACTGAGTTCCTAAGAAAGAAAGGAAAGAGCCCTAGAAAGTGGTTCAATGTGGCAACAAATTATGAAGACCTAAGGTAAATGTAACTATTTGTATAAGTATAACCACCTTTATTATTATAATGTGTTGTTTGGCTTATAATCCCACTTCTTACTTCCTACACATGCAAAAAGGCAAATGAATAAAAAGTAATGATAAAGTTTTGTTTTGGACATAAAATTTACAAAGATATAAGTGGTAACAAGTACAAGAGTGGTATAGGAAAAGTATAGGTGCACGACATTGAAGTAACATTGGTGTCAAACCAAATATGATTGTTATATACTTACGATATCAAATTTTAACCCCAATATAACCACAAGGAAAATAGATGAAAAATGTATCTAGCTAAAAATGAGAAGACACTCAATATGCTACAACACAAAAATTCAAATATTATAAAAGTAAGCATTAGTGGAGATCCAAGATGGTGAGAAGGGAATGGCAGGCTGCACTCATCCTCCAGAAACTGCTGGAAGATAGTCAGGTTTACCCGAGAGAAGGGAAGCCACAGGATGGAGAGGCAATTGGAGAAGGAAGCTAGAGATGGGAGAACCACTTTGTTGGGGAGAGGGAAGCTGTAGGAGATATGGTAGACAAGCCAGCACACAGCCATCTCAGAGGGAGAGGGAAGCTGGGAAAATGATTTGGCTGACAGACCAGCTCTCAGGCAACGCAGAGAGTGAGGAAAGACATCAGGCAACCAAAGGTGTGTCATAGTGCCCAGCAGGCTCTTGAAGTGGGGGAACTATGGGGCAGACAGGTGTAGGGACCTTTACCCAGCCGTTTCAGGGGGAAAGAAGAGTTGGGGTGGAAGGTTTATAGGTTGGGCAGAATTGATCTCAGCCAGTTCCTGGGAAAAGGAACAATGCCAGTCAATGAAGCAGCTCCAGGAGAGGGGAAAGGAAAGCTGATCAGGAAGGCTTCTGTCACACACACCAGCCCTGGCAGAGACAGGAACTGGATCAGGGAGGAGGTGGGTTGACAGGTACCTAATAGCCTGGGTAAGAGGGGAGCCAGGAGAGGCAACTGGCAAGCCATCAGAAGCCCAACTGGCCTGAGGGAAGTGGGGCAGTTAGTAGCAGCCATTAGATGCTCAAAGAGCCAGAAGAGAAGGGAGCCAGAGAGTGATCCAGGGGATTTTCAGGCACAGAGCCAGTTGTCTGGGGGTGGTGGAAGTTGTGGGACCAGCAACTTTGTGACAGGAAACTTAGAATGAGATTTTATTTGGGATTTTTAATTATTTTTACTTTATATATAAATTATTTTTAATTTTTTCTATATACCCAGGTACCTTACCTGAGGAGGGTGGGCCACAGAGTGATAAATTGGTAAGCACTGGCTGCCTGAGATGATTGCTAGTGGCCTGATAGGGAGGCCTCTTTTTCCTTTTTTTTTTTTTCCTTTTTCTTCATTTTTTTCTTTTTTCTCCTTATATTCTATATTTCTTTTCATTATCTCATTTTTCCCTTTTCTGTTCCTTATCTTTTTTTCCACTTTCTATTGTTTGGTCTTCATATTTTTTTCTTCTCTTCTCATCTTTCTGGTCTTATTTTTTTTTCCTGTTTCTTTTCTTAATTCCACCTTTTAAATTCTTATTCCTTTTTATTTTTTATGAGTTTTTACTCTCATCACTTACTTTTTTCCTGACTCTTTTATAGTTCCTTTTCCATCATTTTATTATTATTATTTTCCTCTTCTTTTTGCTTTCCTTTTTTATGATCTTAATATTTTGGGGGGAGGACAACTACAAAGATATAGAATAATTGGAACCAAGTGGAAAAACAAAGTGAAATAAAACCTTAAAGCAGAAGGAGAAGCTAACCAACTGAAAAATCCCATCAAGATAAATAGAAGCCTAGACCCCAGCAAAAAATTACAAGTGATACTAAGAAACAGGAAGACATGAGGCAGTCTAATGTACAAACTAAAAACTAGAAGGAGATGCTGAACATGGAACACTATTCAAAGGTGTCCAAACTAGTATCATGAATCAATTTAAACAAATGAAGGATTAGATAAAGGATATTAGGAAGACACTGGAGAAATATACATAAGTAATTGTAAACATACATGTAAATATAACAGATCTGATGGTAATGAAAGGCACAATGCAAGAAGTTAAAAATATGCTGGAAGCACATAACAGCAGATTTGAATAGGCAAAGAAAAGAAATAGTGACATCAAAAATAGAACATCTGAAATTGCACAGAGAGAAGAACAGATAGATACAAAGATAGAAAAAAAATTCTGCAGGGACTCACGGAATTGAATGATAACACAAAATGCACAAACATATGCATTTTAGGCATCCCAGAGGGAGAAGAGTGGGGAAACAGGGCAGAAGAAGTGTTGAATGAAATAATGAATGAAAATTTCCCATCTCTTATGAGGGACATGGTTGTACATGCGCAGGAATTGAAGTGCACTCCAAAGAGTATAATCCCTAACAGGCCTACCCCAAGACACATACTTATCAGATTGTCAAATGCTCAAGAGAAAGAGAAATCTGAAAGCAGCAAGAGAAAAGAGATCCATCACATATAAGGGAAGCTTGATAAGATTAAGCACTGATTTCTCACCTGAAACCATGAAGACAAGAAGGAAGTGGTATGAAATAGTTAAGATGCTACAAGAAAAAACAAAAACAAAGAAACCTGCCGGCCAAGAATTTTGTTTCCAGCAAAATTGAAGGATAGTTCAAAATATTCACAGATAAACAGAAAATGAGAGAGTTTGTAAACAAGAATCCTGTCCTACAAGAAATACTAAAGGGAGTTCTGCTGGATGAAAGGAAGAAAAAAAAACACAACAGAGAAAATTGGAGGAGATTTTAGAAAGGAAAATTATTAGTAAGAGTAACTAAAAGGATAAAAAGAGAAATAAAAACAAAATATGACATGTTAACCTAAAAAAAAAAAATTGGCCAATGTAAGTACTGCATCATGGCAGAATACATAAGGAAATATGACCCATCTATATGATGTATACAAGACCCAGGGACATGAGGAAGTTGCAATTGAATGGTTGGAGAACAATTTTACATTCAAACAAATAACTAAAAAATGGAAAGTAGTAATTCTAATATCAGAAAAAAATAAATGTTAAATCCAGAACTATTGTAAAACACCAAGAAGGACACAATATATTAATAAAAGGGGTAATCAATCAAGAAGAAAGAATCAGGGTGCCCAAAATACATGAGGCAAACATTGGAAAAATTAAGTGGAGTAATAGTTGCCACTACAATTATAGTGGGGGACTTTACAGTATTATCAACATTAGACAGAATATCTAGACAGAGAGTCAATAAAGAAACAGAGACCTTGAATAATATGTTAGAGGATCTGTAACTGATGAATATATACAGAACCATACACACAAATACAACAGGCTATACATTCTTTTCAAGCCAACATGAATCATGCTTCAGGATAGACCACATGCTAGGTCACAGAACAAGTGTCAAAGAATTCAGAAAGATTGAAATTATACAAAGTAATTTCTCTGACCATAATGGAATGAAGCTGGAAATTAATAAGGGGAAGAGAACCATAATAGGCACAAAGATATGAAAGTTAACACACTTTTGACAACCAGTAGGTAAGAAGTAACTTATGAAAGAAATTAGTAACTACCTTGAAATGATTGAAAATAAGAATACAACATATCAAAATCTATGGAATGCAGCAATATACCCATAAATGCTTACATTAAAAAAGAAGAAAGAGCTAAAATTGAAGATCTAACTGCACACATGGAGGAACTAGAAAGAAATACAACGAACAAATTCCAAAGCAAGAGGAAAGAAGGTTTTAACAACGATTAGAGGAGAACTAAATGAAATTGAGAATAAAAAACACTTCAAAAAATTAACAAAACCCAAAGCTGGTTCTTTGAGAAGATTAATAAAATTTACAAACCCTTAACTTTTTCCTTAACAAAGAAAAAAAGAGAGAAGATGCAAACACAAAAAAATAAAAAAAGAGAGAGTGGATATATATAACTGCTGTGGGCCTTACTTTGGAATGTATTTTCACCTGTTTCCCCATTGAAACAGAGGATTAATTCTGTTAAGGCCCACTGATGGGGTGTCAATTTCCTGAGGTTGGGTGCCCTGCTTATAGTGTTCACATGTCTCTAGAGCCCTTAGGAGTTCCCCCTCCCTCCACTTGAGGCATTGTTTACTGTGGCAGTTGGTGAGGTCCTCCTGAGACATGCATAAGTGTAACCTCAGGAATGATTACCATTTACATAAGCTGTTTGTGAGTTTCTAGGAATTTGAACCTTCCATGTAAGTTATCCATCTTGTTGGCATGCAAGTTTTCAAAGTATCCTCTTATGATACTCTTTATTTCTGTGGGATCAGCAGTATATAGGTGTACATCCAAGAGACTTAAATTGGGCTAACCATGTGCCAGCTGGTCCCTGAATCTCATCGGAGTTGCAACTCCTACTCTCCAGTTCATTGGTCTCACCCAGGACAACTAACATACCAAGGAACAGAGAAAGTCGTCAACTACAAGCAAAAGAGTCCCATCCATCAGACCTATGGTATCATAGCCCTCTCTCAATTAGAGGTGGATTGGACATCACCATCCCAGAATCCTCAGGATTGGGGAATGAACTATAGACTAAAGTCGACTTACTGGTATTCTACCATAGACTTATTGTGATTCTAGCAATGGAAGAACTTATATCATTGATGTGGAGGCAGTGGCCACTGAAGGTTCTGAGAGCAGGGAGAGGGAAAAACAGGTGTAATACAGGGGCATTTTTAGGACTTGGGAATTGACCTGAATGACATTGCAATGACAGATACAGGCTATTATAAATCTTGCCATAGCCTACAGAATTATGTGAGAAAGAGAGAGTAAACGACAATGTAAACTTTAATTCACCCTTAATGGCAATGCTCCAAAATGTGTTCATCAATTGCAATGAATGTACCTCACTAATAAAGGATGTTGTTCATGTGGAAAAATGTGGGAGGTGTGGGGAGCGGCGCATATGGGAACTCTCTATATTTTTTATGTGACATTTGTATAATCTAAGTATCTTTAAAAAAAATTTTTTTTAATTTTTAAAAAAAGAAACAGAATTAGACTCATTTATAAATTCTTACATATAGCTCTTCTCCCTCTTTTATTTGAACCTATTATGAGACCTATACTTTTAAATATATGTCCCAGAGATTTAAATCTTCAGTCTGTTCATATGCTGGTTGAGAACTGAATCTCAGCAGAGTTGCAGCCAAGACCTACTCTCCAGTTCATCGGACTCAACAGGACAACTAACAAAAGGATGATGATGGTAAACACATCCCAAAAAACAGAGATTATCTAAAACTGCAAGCAAGACAGTCCCATCCATCTGCCCCACGGGACCTAGCTCTCTCTTAAGTGGAAGCAGAGTGGACATCACCATCTCAAAAATCAAGATTGAGGAATGAAGAAATACAAGGGAGGAATGCAACTATGGACCAAAGTAGACCTATTATTATACCAGGAATGGAAGAACTTAAAACGTTGATATAAAGGTAGTTGTCACCAAAGATTGTATGGAGAGGGGGAAGGAAGAAAAGGTGTATCATAGGGCATTTTGGGTACACTGGAATTGCTTTGCATGATAATTCAATGACAGATACAAGCCATTATACATTTTGTCAAAACTTACACAATTGTACAGTGCAGAGTGTAAACCATAATGTAAACTATAGACCATGTTTAGCAGCAATGCTTCAATATTTATTCATCAAATGTACCAAATTTACCACACCAATGAAAGATGTTATTATAGGGGAAAATGTGAGAGGGAGAGGTGGTAGGGTATATGGGAATGCCCTATATTTTGATGTAACTTTTCTGTAATCTAAAACTTCTTTAAAAATGAAGTTTAAAAATTTTTTTGAAAGTAACCATTAATGGAAGTGAGGAACAAGAAAGGTGTGAGTCCTACAGAAGCTAAAGAGCAAATGGTAGAAAAAAAGTCCTTATCAGCAGTGACTTTAAATGTAGATGGACTAAATTATCCAGGCATAAAGCAGAAATTGGCAGAATGCATAAAAAAGTATGGCCCTCATATATGCTGTTTGCAAGAGACACACTTTAAATTCATAGATACTAGTAGGTTGATGGTGAACATTCAGAAAAAAATGGCCATGCAAGTAATATCCAAAAGAGAGCTGAGGTGTCTATACTAATATAAGACAAAATAGACTTTAAGTCAAAATCAGTTAAGAGGAACAAACGGTCAATACATACTGCTAACGGGGCAATTCAACAGGAAGAGGTAAGAATTATGAATATATATGCACATAACAATAGAACACCAGTACATATAAAGTAATACTGATAAATTTGAGGGAGAAGTTGGCAGTTTTATATTAATAGTAGGAGAGTTTAATAAACCAATCTCAGTAATGAATAGAACAACTAACCAGAACATCAATAAGGAAGTATAAGCCTCCAATGATACTCTAAACTAACTAGACCTAACAGACATGTATAGAACACTTCACAAAACCAAAACAGAATACACATTCTTCTCAAAAGCACATAGATCATTCTTCAGTATGGATCATATGTTGGGTCAAAAAACAAGTCTCAATAAATTAAAATATATTGTAATAATGCAATGTATATTTTCCGACAACAACAGAATGAAGCTAGAAGTCAATAACAGAGGAAAAAGTGGAAAATTCACATGTGAAAAGTAACCAACATATTCTTAAACGACCAATGGGTTAAAAAGGATATCAGAAGTGATTTCAGAAATATCTTGAGGTGAATGAAAATGAAACTACAACATACCCAAACTTATGGGATTCAACAAAGGCAGTTCTGAGAGGGAAATTTATCATTCTAAATGCATATATTAAAAAAGAAGAAAGACTTCAAATCATAAACCTAACCTCAAAATTGGATAAACTAGAAAAAGGAGAACAAACTAAACTGTAATGGAGCAGAAGGAAGGAAATAAATATTAGAGCAGAGATAAATGAAATAGAAACAAACAAAACAATAGAGAAAATCAACAGAACCAAAAGTTGGTTCTTTGAAAAGATCCATAAAATTGGCAAACATTTAGCTAGACTGAAAAAGAAAAAATGGTAAAGAATACAAACAATAGAAATCTGAAATGAAAAGAGTGACATTATTTTGAAATAAAAAGACTGTAAGAGGATAATATGAAAAAATGTAATGCCAATAATTTAGATAACCTGGATGAAATGGGCGACTTAAATGGAAAAACATTCTCTATTCATGGATTGGAAGACTAAATAGCATTAAGATGTCAATTGACATCTTCACTTTTATATGGAAGGGGAAGGGGCCCCAAAAAACTAAAGCCATCCTGAAAAGGAAGAATGAAGTTGAAGGACTCACACTTCCCTACATAAAACTTATTACAATGCCACAGAAATAAAAACACTATGGTACTGGCACAAGGATAGACATATGGACCAATGGAATTGAATTGAGAGTTCAGAAATCAATAAATTGAATATTATTCAATTGAATAAATAATGAAGTATTGATAAATGCAGCAACATAAATGAAACTTGAAGACATCAGGTTGAGTGAAATAATTCTGACACAAAAGGACAAATATTGTATGATCTAATTGATTTTTAAAAATTAGAATAAGCAAACTATTTGAGTCAGCATCTAAAATATAGATTACCAGGGGACAGGAAGAGGATAACAAATAAGAAGTTCAAGCATAAAACATAGAGGGGTCCGAATTGGAATAATGGAAATGTATTGGTGATAGATGGTGGTGATGGTAGCACAATATTGTGAATTCAAATAGCAGTTGAAATATATATATATATCAATGTGATTAACAGGAGGAAATGTTGAATTGTATATATAGATACTATGTAAATTTTTTTAAAAATTATGGAACTACACCACACAAAGAGTGAACACTAAGATAAATCATGAACTTTAGTTAATACTACAAATTTTAGAATGAGCCATCATCAATTGTAACCAATATTTCACACACACCATTGCAACTTTTTGGTGGTGTGTTGATGTATGGGAATCCTGTATTTTATGCATGTTTGTTCTGTAAACACACAAATTCTCCAGTAAAAAAAAATTTTTTAAAGGAATAGATGAATATTAAAAGGATATAAAAATGTATTCTAAAATATAAGCATATGAATAAAGCTGTGCAAGGCAGTACTAGCAGAAGGAGTAGATGCCTGTTTTCAGAGATATGAAGGACAATGTAAAATAATAACAATAGAGGCAATTTTTCAGAATACCATCAAATACCTAAAAAGAGCTTCAAAATATGTAAAAATGAGATAAAAGGAGGAATATAATTTTTTAATAAACGACATTGAATAATTGTCAGAGGTAAAGTTCAAATTTTGTTGAAATGTAGGGCAAATAAGTCATATTTCCATTCTGTTTCTTACTTCTCCTGATCACCCGACAATTTTTTTTAAATTTTTTTACTGTTAGAGGTGTTACATTGGAATCCCAACAATAAAGATTCAGCAAAATATTAGCCAAAAAAGTTTTGTGAAATGTTATTTCTTCAACTATTGCTTACATTACTTGAAAGTACACTTAAAGTCTATAAAAATTTTATTTCAATGACCAGAAGAAAAACTCCTTTATGGTGATTTTGAAAGGAGGAAGTAGACGCTATTGAGGTGGCATTTACACAGAATCTCTTAAACCCCAAGAGATCCTATTGTGAAATAAATTGATGGTGGCCTTTGATTCTTCAAATAAGCTTTTTAAAGTATCACTGACTATTTTATGAATTTAAGAATTGTATATTCAAACTTTATTTAATATATGAAATATTATTTTGTAATATCTTGATCTATGCAAACAGATTCACTCTGAAAATTCTAAAGTATAAACAGTATTTCTTGTATGAGTTGCTTCTAAATCTTCATGAAAATTGATTTCACTATCATTAATTAATGAAAGATTCATGAGAATTCATTTCACTTAGTTGTACATAGAAGAAGCAAGCTTTTGGCCTTTAATATAATGATAAAATCTGTACTCATCTCAGCACAGATTTTTACATTCTTCTAACATGTTTCTTTTAATGTGACAAGTGCCAATAAATTAAAATAATAAAGCAAATTGCAAAACTATTGTTGTGACTAAATATATTACATGTGCTTTATCAATGAATTAGTTGACACCCCCAAACCTGACTGTAGAAAGACCACCATATTTTTTATCATGCCTCAAAATCTCCCTTTCATTGGCTGGTACACACTCCTAGAAAGAAGTTAGTAATGTTGCACTAGTCAAAGCAAAATAAATGAAACTGTGGGTTTTACAAAAGTTTATTGTAAAAGAAGTCAAGGTATATTATAAATATTTAATAATAATATCATGACATTACTGAAAATTGAGCAAGATAAAATTATATAAACATATAAGTATACATATAAATAAGCTTTACGTGCACAAAATAAAATACTGGGAGGCAAATACATCTAAATAATAACAACACTTATGAATGATTTTCATTTTTTCTTTCATTTTTTAATATAATAATATATGTGTAATAATTTTTAATCATATAATAGTGTCATTGGGGAAAATCGAGTAATCCATCCTTGGTGGTAAATAATCTGGCCTTTTAGTGACAAAATAATTAAACATTTCTCTTGAAATACCTCCTCTTTCACCCAGATTAAATTTACCCAGTTTTAAATTAGAGCATCAGAAGAGAATGGTGCTCAACATTGTGTGGCTTCTAAGAGGAAGGCAACTCTCTGTTACCAACATAACATGGATGCACTAGCCCTTGAATCTTTATCCTTGGAATCATGCCAAGCAATCTTCTTGGGAAATTGGTCCCAGAGATGAACAAACACGGCATTACTAGCAAACTTCTATATAAGAGATGCCTTGGCTTTACCGGGATGAAAAGCAAGGGATCCTCTGCTCTGCTTGTGTTCACATTGGCTCCCTGGTTCACTTGTGAGACAAAATGTCCAGGTGGACATTCTATTTAAACAGGTCATGAGCAAAATTTTTAGGTTATTTATTTATTGTACCTCAAATAAGCAAAATAAAAATACATGCAGAAAAAATTAAACCTATGTTATCTGAAATGAAAGAAACATCTCGCAGAAATTTCTAGCCCCTTATATGGTTTATATACTGTATTTGTGAGAAAAACTTGAAGTTGACAAATGTCTAGACAGATAATGCTGGAAAAAGTTTTTCAACAACTTTGACTCATGGTAAGCATTAATTTCAAGTTAGAGCTTTTAAGTTTATCTCAAAAAATGGGAATATTATTATGAAAGTATGCATATACATGTACACATCATGTAGGTCTTAACTAAATAATGCCAAAATTTGTAGAAATGGAAATATAGAACTAATGGAATCAGAGAAATCAAGCAATAGAAAATGTAGAAAATACAAATTTTGGAGGAATTTTTATTATATAATCAGTTAATAAACCTATATTCTGAAAATTTATAGTAATGTGTACTCTATATTAACGAACCTAAGGTTTTAACTTCTGATCTGTCATTTCTATTATATAATATTGGATGCAAAATAAAAGTAAATGATGCATTAAATCTCCCTGTTTTTTCTGAAATTAAATATACATAGGAATATAATGTTATGAGCATGATTTCTGGACTCAGCCAACTTTGGTAGAATCACAGAAGTAATAATACTTAATGGTTGTGACTCTGGATAAGTTACTTTAATTTTCATGCCCTGTTTTCATTTTAAAAATGTGTACAATAATAATGCTTACAATATATTTTAATCTGAATAAATGTATTAATGAATAGAAGAATTCATAACAGTGTCATAGTCATCCTAATTAGACAATATGTATGTATCCCTATTATACAATATCCAAAAGTTGATTTATACTGAATTTATATTTGGCAGTCAAACTAAGATTTTTTTCAGCCATATTCTGTGAACTATTCTTTATTATGAATTTCTAAAATCACTAAATTAATTTTTTTTAAATTCCAGATCATTCCTATTTTTTAAAAAACTCTTTTGAAGTCATTTATGCTAAGCATCACATTTGATTTCTCAATAGTTTATAACAGTAAAGCATATTATGGGAAGTAGGAATAACACAAATGTGCCTGACTTCATCCTTCCTGGATTGACAGAATCTGAATAGATACAGCAGATCCTATTTATGCTCTTTCTCCTGATATATCTGATTACTATGCTAGGGAATGCAGGGATGATTCTAATAATTCATCTGGATCTCCAGCTTCACACTCTCATGTATTTTTTTCTCAGTCACCTGTCATTCCTTGACCTCAGTTTTTCAACGGTCATCACATCTAAAACCTTAGAGAACTTACTGGCTTCTGACAAATATATTACATTCAAGGGTTGCTTCACCCAAATGTATTTTTTTGTCTTCTTGGGTGTCACTTAATTTTTCTTTCTCTCTTCCATGACCTATGACTGCTATGTTGCTATCTGCAATCTTCTTAACTACCAGGTTTTTGTGTCCACGAGACTCTGCGGCACCCTCATAATTGGGTCCTACATGGCTGGTTTTACAGTAGTCATTGTTATTCACATGAACAGCTTTCATTTCTGCAAATCCAGTGTAATCTATCACTTTTTCTGTAATTTAACCCCAATTTTAACCCTGTCCTGTACCGACACTCGTGACACTGAAATCATGATAATCATTCTCACTGGTTTAAACGCAATGGTGTCTCTTACAATTTCTGTGTCCTGTGGGTCCATGCTGTCCACTATCCTGAAAATTAATTCACTTCAGGAAAACACTCTGCTTGTGCCTCCCACCTCCTGGGAGTCACCATATTTTATGGCACTACAATATTTACTTATTTAAAACCAAAGAAGTCCTACTCCTTGGGAAAGGACCAAGTGGCCTCTGTGTTTTATACTATGGTGATCCCCATGCTGAGTCCGCTTATTTATAGTCTTAGGAACAAAGAAGTAAAAAATGCTCTCAGAGTCATGCAGAAGTGCGAGGGCTCAAGGCACTTGAAATGTCAGTGATGCTGAATATTTTAGTGTACCTTTTCTTTCTTTCCTGTTTGGTATTCATTCTCTAAATGCAGTACAATCATTTAATTAGCTTGAATTTCTGTTGAGCCATCCTCTATTAGACCACACGTGATGGAACATTTCAAGAAAACGTTTTTAGACTTCCACATAGTAATTAGAAGCCATGAAATACATGTTAAACCTATTGTTTAAATGTATGTATTTCTAAGGGCAACTAATCTGTAACAACAAAAACTAAAATGTAATGCTAGCCTTCAAATTCTATCATAGAAATTCCTATGCATATTCCAATTTCAGAGATTTCTATTATGAAAAGCACTCTCAGAAATAATTTATTCTGTAGAGAAAAATATAGTTCAATCTTAAAGAATGCTGCTTTTGCCTGAAAAATCCAGTGCTTAAGGTCTTGATCTGTCAGCTTATTAGCTGTACATCCCTTAGGAAGTCACTGAAAGTAAAAATCTAGTATTCTCAACTGTACAAGAAAAATAATTTTAAATTCATATAGTTATCTTAAAGGTCAGTCAGATGATGAATAGAAATAATTTAATGCAGTAATAATAAATTTGACCAGGATCATCAGAATGCTTATATTCTTGAAAAATTTTAAATCATAATAGATATTGTTATGTAAATGCTCACTGATGTTATGTAAATATTTTTGGCTAATGTTATTCATAACCAAAGAGTTAAAAAGGAAAAATAATTTCAATATTTGCTCTTAGAAAAAAGTAGAATATTGTGTTAAAATTAAGCTATAGAAAAAATTACATGTTAATGTTGAAGAAAATTTGGTAACATGTTAAATTATTACAGAAAATAGAAATATTTTAATCATTTTTGAGAGCTTAATTCATGGTCTTCTAGACAACTCTTATGTATATGTGTACATATTGCATATATTCATAAATTTTTGTCCTTTTCTGTTTCTATTTTACAGCTTTTGTTTTCCATTCATCACTATAACCTTTGATTATTCTTTTGTCATTTAATTTGGCTATTCTTTTGTCATTTAATTTAGGAGATGTTATATTAGTAAAATCAAGAATCTCATTTTGCATTGCTTTAAGCTCTGAATTTTTGTAAATTCATGAGGTTAAATACTTGTGTGTAAGTATATCTCTGTGCATCTACCTGCTAATCATTTGAAGACCTTAACATTCTCTGATACATCAACAAATTTCAGTATTGACTATGTCTTTGTTTAATTTTGGCAGGATTAAAAAACTTCATTTTTCCTGTTTTTTTATAAATTTATGTTTTTAAAAAAGATATACATTTTTAGTTAAATACTTGGTTCTTTTGTTTTAAAAATATTAATTTTAAAAAAGTTGCAAAGCTAAGAGTTGACCATTAATCCAAATTTTGTGAAATCCCATAAATATTTTTCATATAGCTTGCTAATATTTCCTTTTAAAAATGCCTCTACATAATCTGGAATTGCAGTTTTAATTTTCTTTACTTTTCAAATTACGTTTAAGAAAGTATGTTTTCTTCATTTCCTATATATATATGTTTTATTGTGGGTAAAAATCAAATTTTTCACAATACATACCAATATTTGTAAAATGATATATAAATACATATGCATATATGTGCATTTGCTTACATAAATGTTATTATATATATATATATATTTTTTTTTTAAGGTGCTTAGATAACCTAAATATTACTCAGAAATTACAGGGATTCCCATGTTCCCCACCTCCCACACCTCCCACAACATCCCACACCACCAACCTTCATCAGTGTGGCACAACATCCATAATGGATATACACATCCTGGGGCCTTGGCACCGAGCACAGACCACAGATCAGATCATAGACCACACTCTCTCTCACACAGTTCTGCATGGTATATGCTGATGCAAAATGGCCTACATCCATCGCCGCAACGCCACTCAGGACAACCCCCAAGTCCCAAAAAAGCGCCTGTATTTCAACTGTCCCTCCCCTCCCTGCCCCAAAAACGTCCAGTGGCCACCAGCTCCACCTCACTGTTACAGTTTCTTCCATTGCTTGAGTCACAATTTGTCTACAACAGAACACACCACTATGTGCCAGCTGTGCCTGAAATCTTGGTGGAGCTGCAACTCCTACCCTACAGCTCAATGGACTCATCCAAGTCACCTGGCGAGGAGACGACGATGGGCAACAGCCATCCCAGGGAATGGAGAGAGCCTGCAGCTGCAGGCAGGATAATGCCATCCACCGTATCCATGGGATGTAAGCCCTCTCTCACTTGGAGGTGGAGTGGACATC
This sequence comes from Cabassous unicinctus, assembly GCA_029593785.1. Classification (NCBI taxonomy): domain Eukaryota; kingdom Metazoa; phylum Chordata; class Mammalia; order Cingulata; family Chlamyphoridae; genus Cabassous; species Cabassous unicinctus. The sequence continues at coordinate 25,555 of JAQZBX010006377.1, read as the reverse complement.
ACCATCCCAGTCCCCTCAGGATTGGGGGAGGAGCTATGGACTAGAGTGGACTTGGTGGTGTTCTGTTGTAGACATTTCCTATATTTGATTAATTTTATTTAAAGAAGAAATAGTATTAAGTATATTTTTCTCTTCAGGGGTCTTTATTCTTTTAATGTATATAAAAGCTTTCTTTGTAGTATTATGTTCCTTTTCTTAAGTTATTTTTGAAATATTAAAATAAATTTCAAGCTGTTTGAGGATTAAACATTTAATGAATTTTCACTAGTTAGTCACTCAATGTATTCAAATGATTAAAATGTGTATTTTTTTTTACATTCTGAATTTACATAAAAGTTTAACTTATATATAGTATTCATGTAAATTATTGTATCCATATTTAATTTTGCTCTGATCTCTAAGTTCTTTAGAATTTGCATTTATTGCAATTCCTCTTTGTTTTCTTTGCAGTTAGCTTTTTCTTTATTAAGGATTTCTTTTATAATAATATACATTTTTTTTCCTTAGGAGGTACTGGGGATTGAACCTTGGACCTTGTACATGGGAAGCAGGTGCTCAAACCACTGAGCTTTATGCTTTCCTCAATAATATACATATATGCATTGTTTCCTTTCTTATATTTATAGACCCTTTATATTTTCTGGTCTTTTTTATGAACTTTCTGTCCTTACTTTCTATTATGTACATTTCTATAATTTAGAAAAAGTATCCTGTTGATTTGTGATGGCAACGATGGTCAACAGATTCTCTAATTTTTCAGAGAATAGTAATTTCAGAATTTTCTTTTGTTTTAATTAAATTCAAACTAACTTGTCCTTTTATAGTGTATTCTAGGAAGTATTTATGATATTATTAATTAAATGTAACATAACCACTGGGCAAATTGAACACAATAGATTATTTATATTTTCCTCTATTTTCTCTATTTATGTTAGTGTTTATCATGTTTTATGTAAGATGTGGTCTGATGTATTTTTAAGACAAAATCCTTCTGTGCATGGTGTTATGTCAAAATTCTATATATTATAAAGTTTGACTACTTAATAATGATTTTAAAAGAATAGGGCATAACAAATATGTACAATTTTTTTGCAAATTATTGATGATATACAAGGATGATGAAAATAGTACATATTAACTGAGCACCTACTGTGAGCCAGACAATATTCAAGGGCCTTAGGTATATAATTAACATAGTTTATCTTCAGAAAATAACTCAGGTAGATACTTGCAATATCTAAAATTTAATCTTAGGTAATTTAAAACCATGTTCCTCCTTGTTCAGACAAAGACTTTAGAGTCATAGTGGCATTTTCTTTCTGCCGCATACCTCCCATAGAGTCCATCAGGATATCATATTGTAACCTCTAAAGAATATATTTGGAATGTGACTATTTCTCAACATCTCCTCTGCTACCACCTTGGTCCATAGAACCATGTTCTCAGTCTTTAAATTATTGCCACAGCTTTCTAGATTGTCTCTCTGTTCTCTGCCTTATAGCCTTTGTGACAGTTTGAAATTCTTTCATGAATCTCAAAAAGATTATATTCTTAAATTTATCTATTCCCATGGTTGTGAGACTCTTTTTGATTGGACTACATCAGTGAGGCTTGACTCAGGTTGAGTTTCCACCCTCTTTCTGGGTCTGATAAAAAGAGACACACAGTAACAGGAATAAACAATATTTGATCCTTCAGTGTGAGAGAAAGGATCCAGTTTTGCCCACAGATGAGCTGCAAGGAGAGAAGCCCCTGAGAGGTTGACAGAGCTGAGGCCCAGGCTCAGGAAGATATGAGCCATATGCCTGATAGCTCACAGCTGAACTCGGGAAGAAAGCAGAGCAGCAGAGACTGATAGAGGAGGCCTTGAAAGAGACAAGTCCCATGCCTGGTTGCACACTGCTGAGCTGTGGGAGATGGTAGATTCTGAAGGGGAAGGCAAAGACTTTGGCAGAGATTGGTGGCCATCCTACCTCAACATGTGGCCGGAAGACAGGATCAATAGTAGCTGACTTTTGTGAGAAAGTACCACCTGCCCCATCATTCAACAATGTTGCCTTTGCTTTCCATAGTAGTTATCCGCATCTGACATTCTGTATGTTTTGGTAACGCCCTTTGTTTCGTCTCTGTTTTCCTCCACATTGAAAGCTCTATGAGCACAAGATTTTTGCCAATTATTTTCAATGTTTTATCCCCAACACATAGAAAAGTGCCTCAATAAATGTATTTGAATGGCTGAATTCTACAGATGATGAAACTGGGGTACAAAGGTTTCATAGCTTGTTCATGGTCAGGCAACAATTTTTTTAAGGACAAGCCCAAACTTGAACACAGACAGTCTGACATTAGAGTTCACATTCTTAATCACCACATTATCATATGACATTTTTGTCTACAAATTAACCTATACAGAGTGAAAACATATATTATATTAAAAAATGTTAACAAATACATTGATGAGAGGCATATGTTGCTGGCAGACTTCACTAGAGCTGCTTATAGAAGACAGTATAATTTTGGAGAAATTTGTTAAATGTTCTAAAACATACATGTATAGTAGTATTTTCAGAAAGAACTCTGCATAGGAAAGAGTGATTTATCAGGTGAATTGACTGGCTTGAGGAAAGAACCTGTATTAGTCAGATATAAGCTGTTTGGTATAAAAAAAGGGCTTCAGAAACAGAGTGGCTCAATAATGGGGAAAATATTGTCCTTGAATGTAACAGTGCAGAATTTAACTGACTAGGCTTTGTGAGTGGCTCTTTTCCTTGAGGTAATTATGGAAACCAGGCTTCTTCTATGCTGTTGCTGTAGTATCTCCCAAGATGTCTTCTGCTGGGTGGAAGAGGTTTCCCATAGCACACTGTACATATTCCAGTCTGAGGAAAAAATGAAATATTTTTATTTGGAAAGCAATTTCAGATTATTTTTTGTCATTTGAATGTTTTTAAGAAAAAAATTCAATCTCTTTAAGAGATACAGGACTAAATATGTTACACATTCCTTCAGATTTTGGATAAAATATACATTTCATCTAAATTGTCAAATTTACTAATTGAAAGTCTTTTTATAAAATTTTCTTACTATCCTTTTAATAGTTGTTTGTAACTATCATGACATACTTACTTTAATGCCTTATGTTGATAAATTTTTTTCTAAGTGGTTGCCGTAATTATTATTATATGCATATTTAATTTATCATAGTTTATCTAAAATAATATACAGCATAACTTTAAAAATTAGAACTATAAAATAGTAGATATTCCATTTCTCTTTCCCATTTTATTTTTGTCATAAATTTCACTTTTATATATGATTTATATCCAACAATGCATCAAATAATCCAGCTTTAGGCCATTATTTTTTAAGCAATTAAAATTTTACAAATTAAGTTTTAGATATATATTTTTAGCATTATTTATGTCTATATTTAGACACAACTGTTCTTCTATTATCATATCCCTGCCTGGATAATTTTTAAAGAACAAATATGCTGGCAAATATTATATTTTTCTCTGTGGGTGTGTTATTTTTCCTAAAAAGTCTTTATTTTGTTCTTATATTTTTAATACCTATTTACAGTAGGTATTAAATTCTAGAATATCTTTATATATCAGTATTTTAAATACAGCTTTCCATTATCTTCTGGCTTGTATAATTATTAATGGCAAGTCTCTTACAATAAAAATGTTTTTCTTCTCTTTATGAAATTTATTTTCCTCTGACTGCCTTTGTAATTGTATAATTATCTTTGTTTTAAAGCAGTGAGTCTGATGAATCTCAAAGTATTTTGTGGTTGGTTGAGCTGTTTTTCTATTTTTCCTTTCTGTGGAATCACTGACATCTGTGGCCTTATGATTTGATGCCTTTCTCGATTTTTGGAAATGTCTTGGCCATTACCTCCTCAAATATGTCTTCTGGTCCATTCCTTCTCTATTCTTGTTGCTGAAGCCTAACTACAATTATATTAAACTGTTTGATATTGTCCCACAACTCTTTGATAATTTTTTTTACCACACTTTGTTTTTTAATTTTCTTTCTGTTCTGGATACTTCCTATTGGCTTACCTTCAAGTTCTCTCATTCCTTTCTCAGTTGTACTGATTCTACTAATAAACTTGTGAAGGATTTCTATTTTTCCAATAGTCTGAAATTTTATTTCAAGCCTTTTCATTGGATACTACCTTATATTATCCATCTCTGATACTGAACATGTTGTTCCCATGCATCTGAATATGTTGTTTATTCCCTACTAAACTGTACAGAAGTGCTAGCTATTGCTATTAAGTATTATTCATTTCTTCACTCACCATTCTTTAAAAAGATATTTATATTCTGTGTTAACTAATATGCCCTTGAGTACATTCATGTGGACAGACAAAATCCTCCCTTTAAGCAATTGCAATTTCAATGTAGTGGTAGATTTAGATAGCAAACAAACTTTGAAAACATCAAATATTAAATGACAGCTGTTTTTATACAGTTTGGTCCATTGTGAGCAATGGAAGCAAAATAATTCTTTATGAAAGATAATAGAGTTGAGAGATGAAGTGTGAAAATGTATTAATTTGAGAGTTACATATTTTACCATATACATTTTACCATATTTGCCTGATGAATAGAAACTCATGGAGATTTTTTATTTTCATCCTTTAGTTTCTACTTTACTAGTGGAAAAAGAGGATTGTTCAATTTTATTGCAGATTAACTTGACATAATTTTGTCTAATATTTGGACTGAATTATTCATCAGATATTGATAGGTATAAGTGAAGGCATCCTTGGTCCTAGCACTAATCTCTTTTTTTTCCATATGAAAAGTATTATTCTTAATTTGAAGGAGAAAATAGACCTATGGACCAGGGCACAACTATGGCTAAAACTTTGCTTTGATGATTTGAAAACCTGATTTGAATGAAAGGAGCCTTAAAATGATCCTTGAATGATGCAAACATTTAAATTTTTGTAGGAAGTGGGTATTTAGAAGCATTTCTGAAAGAGTTCATTCCTTTATGATAGAAAAAAAAAATAATGGGGAAAATAAATTTTGAGATGTTATGATTTCAAATAGCTGGATTTCTCTATAAGACAACATGGTATCATAATACTCAATATTTTGTTTCTGAAAATTTCTTTTTTTTCAAGGGGATATCTGAGTATAGATTTAAACCTTACTCTGCTACCCAACATGTGATGTACTGAATACTATTTGATTAAATCTCAAGTTCAGTCTTAACAATGAACTTCTTTAGTACCTCATTTTCATGGAATTGTTATGGTGGACTCACAGGACAATCATCCCTGCTGGGAAAAAAAGGAATTTTATTGAAATAAAAATAAATTTCCACATCTAATAGCTGTTCAAATAAATATACCTGAGAACAAAAATAAACAAAGCAGTATAAATAAGAAGAAAGCAGATATGTTTTGAAGAAAGTAAGGTCATTTCTCAGGGGCTTGCTCATCGGGTGTAAACATTGAGGAATATTGACAAATGAAAGTTCATTTCTCAAAGATACAGGGTAAAAGCAGAGCTAGGAAATAAGCAAGAATCTGCATCAAAGGAACTTACACAGGTAGGCTAGTTAGTTTTTCATATCTAGATTCATCTGTAAATAGTATCCAATTGAAAGCTATTCTTTTAACTATTGTTTTTTCTGAACCTTAATTATACTCTCAATAAATACTACCATATCATTTCATTATAATTATCATAAATTATGAATGGATCTAATAAATTTCAGTGATTGGACTGTGCAAAGGAAAAAAATGGGATAAACACTTATTAGGTTGAGCCATAGAGTGAAAAAGGCATGTCCAGAGGTCTGGATGGATCTGAGAGCGTAAGGGCACATGGAGCAAGTGAGCAAGCATTAGAGAATCTTTCACAGGGATTCCAGAAAGGAGAATTAACTTCATAATGAGTGTTGAGGTTTTACTAAAACAATATGAGGTTATATCAAGCTGCCATCTCCTGAGGACATCTTCTGTAATTATAGTAAGTGAAAATAAAATACAAAAAGACTACCAATATCAATATAAGTTAATCAATTATATTAATTAGTTTTAATATGGACCAGTTTGAACATAATCATAGGTATATAGATAACTCAATTATCTATAAATATGCTATGTTGCATTGGAGGACAGATTAATGCTTTCTTTAGAAATACTCTAAAATATACACGCATTACTAATTAAAATTACACACTTTATTCTTTAGTCTCTGACTACAGAGATATTGGTTGAAATATAACATTCACTTAAGTCTTGCTCAATGCTTAAATTGTACTTTATTTATAAACCAATTTTTCTTAAACAATTTTTTCATTGCCTTTTTAACATTTTTGTTCCTCAAACTATAGATGATAGGATTCAGCTTTGGAATCACAATAGAGCAAAATATAGACACTATCATATGATGGTCCAATGAGTAGCTGGAACTCGGCCTCACATACATGAAGAGAATTGCCCCATGGTAAATTGACACTCCAGTTAGGTGAGAGCCACAGGTGGAAAAGGCTTTCTACCTCCCTTCAGCAGAATGCATCTTCAGAATGGCCAGAATAATGAAACCATAGGAGATTAAGACAATTAGAATATTTATTATCTCAATCAAGCCCACAAAGTAGAAGAGGAGAAGCTGGTTGATGTGAGGGTCAGAACAAGAAATAGTGAGGAGGGGAGGGATGTCACAAAGCACATGTCTAATTTCATTGGATGCATAGAAGTAAAGGCTAAAAGTGGCCACAGTGTGTAAAATACCATCCAAAACGCCACCACCATAGGAAGCAATGATGAGTGGCACATAGACTCGGGGTGACATGTTAACTGCATATAGCAGTGGGTTGTAGATAGCTACATAACGATCATAAGCCATTGCTGCCAAGAGAAAACTCTCTGTAGTCCCAAATGTAACAAAAAGAAACATCTATATTGCACATCAAAGAAATGAAATAGATTTATTCTCTGCCAGAAAATTGACTAACATTTTGGGGGTGACAACTGAAGAATAGCAGGCATCCAAGAATAACAACACACTCAGAAAATAGTACATGAGATTGTGGAGCCGGGGATCTACAATGACCAATACAATCAGCCCCAAATTTCCTACCAGAGTAAAGAGATACATTGCTAGAAATAATAAAAATAGGAAGACTTGCAGCTTAAAATCTTCCGTTAAGCCCGTCAATATAAGCATAGTGACTTCAGTGACATTCTTCATCTGATTCCTGCATGTATCCAAATCAGATGGCAACCCTGACATTTCAGTTATATTGATAGGTTCTCAAGGCATACCCTGTGAAAATAGAGACCACTCAATTATATCTTGAATTTGCTTCTTGGAAGAGCATAAGGAAATCCAAGGCATTGATACAATTGGTAATGACAAAGAAGTTGAGACAAGTGGATGAATTTCCCTATGTAAATTAAAGAATAAATTTCACCATTTGTTTGCTAAAAGAGTAAAAAATATGCCACTTTAAATATTCATTTTCCAGTTCATTTCTGATCAGTTTTCTACATCCTTTTCTCATGTACATTATCTTAAATTTTACAAACACAATTGAATATTGGGATTTTTAAATTCAAAAATGTTATAGTAGAAAGGATAGGTCTGGGTTCTGGTCTTATATTTGCTACAATATGTACAAAATCTCTTCCTCTAATTGTTGTAATTATGAAATTGAACAAATACGTTCACATCACAAAATTCTATTAAGTTTAAGAAAGACGCAAGTATGATAATTACGTCATTTAAAAATGTTTCTAAGTGACTACAAATTCAGATAAGTTACACATACATTTCAACTTGTCTTACAGAAAAGACCTTCATACCAAACAATTTTGTGCTCTTTCCTAGCAATGATGTTTTTCTATTACTCCTTCAGGAACAGTGGTGAACAGGGCAGTAGAAAGCATTCTGGAGGTAGATGCAACCGTTTGTGAACAAAAGCAGGAAAATGTCTTTTTGTTTTCAGGTTTCTTTCTTTAAATAAACACCAATGAATTGTCCATTTTGACCTTTGCAGCTTGTGGTACCATTATTATTTCTGTTCAAGTTTGAATTTAATGACAATACATAGTGCTTCTCTCTTCATATGCTCATTATACTTGCAAAGTCCTTGAATAAATTTTTGAGACATATTTTTGTCAAAAGAAACCATGTCTATTTCATTAAAATGCAATAGTTGCTTATGTCATTTCTAAAATGAAAATGAAATAAATATCACCAAATGATTACTAATAAAATTCTTTATAAAAGATATTACTGAAAGAATTAAATCATGAAACATGCCACAAGTGGCATTTGATTTCTAAATTTTTAATGTTATTTTTAAATTGTTTTTTATTTTTAAAGAAGCTTTAGATTACATAAGTGTTACATAAAAAATATTAGGGATTCCCATATGACCCACTCCTTTCCCCTCCCACAATTTCCCACATTAACTACATCCTTCATTAGTGTGGTACATTTGTTACAATTGATGAACACATATTGAAGGATTGCTACTAACCATGGACTACAGTTTACATATTCTTCCCTATGTCATCAGACTGTTTATTATTCAGTGGAAATTGAAGAAAAAATGCATGGCTAAATTAGACTTATTATTATTCTACTATAGACATTATTATTTTAGCAATGGAAGAACTTGTATCATTGATATAAAGGCAGTGGCCACCAGAGGTTGTTAGGGGAGGGAAAGGGAAGAATAGGAGTAATATGGGGACATTTTGGGGACATTGGAATTGTCCTGCATGACATTGCAATGACAGATACAGGCCATTGTATATTTTGTCATAACCTACAAAATTGTGTGGAACATTGTAAACTATAGTATAAACTACAGTCCATAGTTAGTAGCTATGCTTCAATATGTGTTGATCAATTTTAAAAAATGTACCACACTAGTGAAGAATGTTGTTAATGTGGGAAAGTGTGTGAGGGGGAGATAGTGGGGCATATGGGAATCCTCTATATTTTTTATGTAACATTTATGTAATCTAAAGCTTCTTTAAAAATAAAAATGATAAATAAAAACATTAAAAATGTTTCACAAAAAAAAAATATTAAAGAAGCACCTATACATGAACTGCAACCCTTAGTGACTGATGAAAATTAAATCCAGGATCCATATTTAGGGGCAAAATTTCAGCATAGTAACCCCTGCTTTTCCTTCAGTGTGTCATAGACCAAGGTGCTTAAATCATTCTTAATTCACTAGCCCTTTTATTTTAAAGGATTTAATGGAGTAAAGTAATTGTCATACATTGGGCCAAGGTGCATTCATTGACCTGAAAATAATGTATATTCACAATAAGAAACACACTAAGGGTTTGTCATATTGAGATGTTCATAGCTCAAGAAAAGAATAAGCAAATGATCTTAAAATTACTTGGACTGAGAATAAACCACATATCTTTATTTTTCCAGAAAGGCTGTCATAAATCTTGCTGAAATATTATTCTAATACAAAAAATAAACAGCTTCACATTTGTGGGGTTAGAGAAAAAGTATGCTCATTTGACTCAGAGAATTCTAGAGTAAAAGCACATACTTAAGCTAAATTCCAACTTAGTATAAATTCAAACACATATTGTTTCATGAAAAGACATACAAAATATAATAATTTCTAATTTAGTTTCAGTGGCTATGTTAATTAAATAACTTAAAGATATCAATTAATAATATAATTTTGCATTAATGGATTGTTGGGATAGCCAAAAATGCATTTCTGGTTAAATAAATTAATCCTTGTTCCCTTTTTTTCTACCGCAACCATTCTCTTCTTGTATCTTTCTCTCCCTCTTACAATAATCCATGAATTACATACAGAATATTTTCTGAAGAATGCTAAGGACAAAACAAGTATTAGGAAGATAGGAAAAAGCAGAATGAAAGAAAAATTCATGCAGGCAAATTTTGAAATATGTATCAATAGGTACTCTACTAAAGGAATCTATTACGTAATACAGCTTGACTAACACACACCAGAGAAATTTCAGCAATATTACAATTCTCACCTTCATTTCCCTGGAATGCCTGAGAAAGACAACAATTGTGGAGGATTAAGAGCCTCTATAACCCTGTATTAAATTGTCAGATTTAGCATCTTTTCACAGTGTAAGCATGGAAAAGTTAACTTCATCTTTCCAAACAACAACAGCAAAAAACTACTAATAAAACTACTAAATTTTCAGATATGACCTATATTTCCAGGTATGACTTATTCAAATTCATGTACATGGTGTTATGTCTGACTGCTTATTGATGAGCTGCATTTAATTATTTGTATTAAATTAAGTTTTTGATATTATATAAATGATACATAAAATAGAAATATTGAGGCCTCATTTTATTTATATAAAATAAATCAATAAGAATTTATACAAACAATTATTTTTATCAAGTCATTGAGAAATTAATGGCCCAAAACCACAAGCTAAGTATTTCTTTTTTAAATTATATATATTGTTATATGGCAGAAAAAATATAGTAAATTATCATCCTATTTAAGATAAATCCAGGGAATAACAATATTTTATACTTTAAGTGACCAAAATGATTCATCTCTGTCATTACATTCTGCCTTTGGACATGAAATACGAGTATGTTTTACTTAAATTCTTCTTATACTCTTTTTTTGTGCTTTTTAAAAAAAAATTAAAGATAATTAGATTACATAAATGTATAATCAAAAATATTGGCATTCCTACATGTCCCACTCCCCACACCTCCCACACCCTCCCACATAAACATCCTTCATTAGTGTGTCACATTCATTGCAATTGATAAACGCATTCTGGGGCCTTGCCCCTGAGCATGGACCATAGCTCAAATTGTAGTCTACACTCTCTCCCACACAGTTCTGCATGTTATGTTACAATCCTTATACACTTGACAGTATAATTTTCTGGCTACTCTTTGTGACTGGTCATCTCCGTAGAGGAATAAGTTGGTTTACAAAAGAAGGCATTTGTTTTTAGGAAATCATGCCGCACTACAGAAACTCTCTACTTCATTATAAAGAAATGGAAACATTGTGTAAAATGTATGGAGTTTAACCATTTCATCCAGAATGCTCTGCAAATAGATATTTCTGATGACAAATATTTTGGGACTATTAAACTAGTTATGTATATGTGTAGCTGAGTTCACTTTAAGAGATGATAGCCATTAGAAAAATAGACATCCTCATTTAAAAAAACAATCAATCTGAAAGACAGAAAACCACTACTCAACTCTCACGTACATGAAAATAAGAAAATAACAGAGGCCCATGAGAACAGTTTTTATAATCATTAAATGAGAAGAAATCCTATGATTGCAGTTACCACATATAAAGTGGTTACTAGCATTAGGAATTTTGTGGACATAATTTTATATAATCTACATTGCAATCTGCAAACTAAATAATTTAGTGCCCTTTTATACATGAAAAAAGCTCATGACAAATTAGATATAAAATTTGACCAAAGTCACGTAGTTAGTTAGCAGAGCCAGGATTAAGGTTCAGATTTTTCTGACTCCACACAACAAAGGACTAAAACATATATACAATAACATTGTGAAATGCAAAATTCTGTAATCATTATCATCTAGAAACAATACAAACTATATCTTCAGCTATTTGAACTATTTTTATATAACCAACAAGCTTAAAAGAAAATGAAATTTAAAAAATAATAGCATAAAATGATTTCTAGATCAATTATTTAAATAGTAAATTAATCTAAAATTCCTCTAAAATCCTCTGTCAGAAAATAAAATTATGATAACAAGTGACATACACCAAATAGATGGTTGAAAGTTAATTTTCTCTCTCTCTAATATTTCCCTCTAATTTAAATATAGTCTCTTATTTCTGTTGCCCCATTCTATTATCTTCTATCAAGAAAATTAAGCAGATATCTAACTTGCAGCTCTAATGACCTATTTATGTAGAGAGACCTTCCTATTTTCTGAGCAATTTTCCATAGAAGGCATGCTTTTCTATGTAAATAAAATTCTGAGTAAATAGGATACTTATCTCAAAATTTAAATATTAAAGCCCATATTGTAGATTTAGATCAAGGTTATAGTTTCTAAAATATTGCATAAGTGATGAAAAACTTTTCTTCTTACCTCTGGAACTGAACTGGTAACAATTATACAATGCTGTGAATATTATGAATTAGGATACTTATGTCATCTTATCAAGCTCTTTTTGATGTCCACAGGGGATGCCCAAAGAGAAAACACAATAACTCTTTTTTTGCAACAGAAATGCAACATCATGAGATTTTATTCCCTATACCAAACAAATGAAAATTTCTGTAACTGTAACCTACACGCTGAAAATGACTACATAGAGGCAATTTGGCTCTAACTTAAAAATTAGCCTTCAGTTGAAGAGCCGTATGGCATAGGATAGGAAAAATAATCTAATGATTATTTTCTAGCATGTAGTCATAGCTCTGATATGTTTTTACTACATCGCATTAGGTTAATAAATTACATTCCCTGAAATCCAGTTTATTCTTATGTTAATATAAGTTATTTAAATCCCCAAACATTTGGTAATTATGTATATAAATATAATCTGAAAGCACAACCTGAGACATAATTTATAATTGTTTAATAAAAATTACTATGCTTATTTAAATTTTAAAGTGCTATACTTCTGAGTGGCAGGAGAGATTGTTTAAGCTCATTGAGAATTTCACAGAGAGGAGAAACATTTGGATAAGAAGTATTAACAGGAGATTTGGGGCAGTAGAGAGATAACTGTAATAGTCTGTGTAATAGAACATTAAAAAGCCATATGTTTTGAGTATTATATGGTCATTCTTTGTCTTGTCCATCCCTTATACTAATCTACAGGCTAGTACCTGGCTACGTACCTAAGACTCTTAGAATAATTTTTAAAAGTACATGGATCTTTGGATCCCACACCAAGAAATTCTAACTTAATGACAGGTTATCCCTGTTCAAGTGAAGGCTAATCTGTTGCAACTGCCCAGTCCTACAACCATAAAAGAGGCAGAATGCCTAGTTGGCCTCTAAGGATTTTGAAGCTAACATATTTCTCATTCGGATGTGCTACTCTGACCATTTTCTGAGTAACCCCAAAAGCTGCTCATTTTGAGGGGAGCCAAAACAAGGGGAGTTTCTGCAATAGGTCCAGACTCCATGCAAGTTTCTGTGACACTTTGGCCATACTGATTCAGCTTATCCAATGATGCTAGAAATATCAGTGCCAAACTGAGATGCTGTTTGGAGTCTTTTTCAGGGCTCTAAATGAAAATCACAGTGCAAACACATGGGATTTTGGAGCCAAGCTTGCCATCATTCGCAGATAGTTATTCTCCTATTGAGAACCAGCTTTCAGCCTATTGGGCCTTAGCAGAGACGGAATGTTTAGCTCTGGGCCACCTAGTTACATTAGCACTAAGCTTTCCATCATGAAATATCTGATCCACTGAGCCATTAATTTGGGCATTCCCTGTAACAGTCTATCAACAAATGGAATGGCTTATGCAAGATCAGGCTATAGCAGGCCTTTGAAGGCACAAATAAATTGCAAGAAGGTTTAGCTCAAATGCCCATGGTCTCCCTTCCTTCCATGTTACTTTCTCTCTCCCATCCCACTGCTCTGGCTTCTTAAGGAATTCCTTACAAGAAGTGAAAATTTGGGCTTTGTTTACAGAAGGATTTATACAATAGAAAGACACCACCCAAAAGTGAATGGCTGAAATATAACAGTCCCATTTTGGAACATCCATGAAAGGCTGTGTTGGAGGGTAATCTTCCCAGTGGGCATAACCCTTGCACTAGTAAAGGTAGTTTATTTTGCTTAGAAGGAGAAATGGCCAGAGGTGCACTTGTATACAAATTCATGGGCTGTAGCCAGTAGTTTAGCAGGGTGGTCAGGGTTTGGAAGAAAAATGATTGGAAAATTAGTGACTAATTAGTCTGTGGGAGAGATATGTGGACAAAACTTTCTGAATTGATGAAAATCATGAAGATATTTGCCTCCAAATGAATGCCCACGAGACAGTGTTTTTTAGCAGAGGAGGATTTAATAATCAAGAGAATAAGATGACTTCTTTGGGAATACCAGTCAGCATTTTTTCCCAGCCACTCCTGCCATTGCCCAAAGGGCTCTGCGACAAAGTGTCCATGATGGCAGGGATGGAGTTCATGCCTGGGCTCAGCAACATGGGCTTCTACTAGGTTGAAGTGGATATGGCCACTGCTGTGTGTCCAATCTGACAGCAGCAGAGACTAAAACACAGTCCCCAATATGTCACCATTCTCCAAGGTGATCATCATGTGACCTAGTGGAATGTGGATTACATTGCACAACTTTCAGCATGGAAGGCTCAGCATTTTGTTCTTACTGGAAAAGACTCATATTCTGGATACTGATTTTACTTCTCTTTGCACAGTGCTTCTGCAAAAGCTACAGTCGTGTGCTTATAGAATGCCATATCTATTTATAGACATTCCCTTTCCAGAGGTGAGAAACTGGAAGGAAAAGGATCAGGTTTCCCAGGCAAGTTTGAAATCCAGCCTGTAAACTCCATTAGATATAGTTCTATAGGTCTGAGACTCATCTGTGGAGCTATGCATAGTCCTCTGGTCCTACTGGAGTGGTGGCCCCCCTTTTCAAGAACCTGGAGAGTGGTCTTGTTCTGCAAACAGTAAGGCTTAGGTTCCACCATCTGTAAACATTGAAATGGTGGGCAGGCACTGTGTGAAGAACACACCATCTTGCATTGGGGCGGCAGCTCAAGTCTCCCTGAACATCTGGACAGATGCCTGCCCCCTTCAGTCCTGGGTCAGAAATCCTGCTGTACCCAAAGGCCTGGCCTGAAGATGTCTTCAGTGGATACTTTCCCATGGTTCTCCCCTTGAAATCATTGTTTCTTCATCTTGTCTTGTCTCTTCTTGCATCCAGCCTGGCATTTTATCAGCTCAAACAAAATTCTCAGAATCCATCAGTTAAAAGGATTTTCCATAGCTCCTTCCTAGGCAAATGCCTTTCCAATCCTGCCTAGAAGGGAGTGATGACAATATTCTGCTTTCATGTCTTGTTCTTATTTAAAGGAATATTTTAAGTCCATGAAAATTCACTTACACTTATGATATATGTACTTTTCTACATGCATATTATATGCAATAAAAATTTAAAAGGAAACAAAATCTTATTTTGTTGCCCCTTTTAAAATAATGTACTTAAAAATCCTTTGAATCACTTATCATCTTACTGAATTCTCCTATTAATGAAATAGTAAATACATTTTTGCCACATACTCATTTATAGCTGTATGATTTGCATTTTTAATATGTTGAAAATTGAAGTTTAGCATTTTAGTTCTGTTTACTACTCTTAATTTTTAAAATTTCTTCTTCATTTCCTTTGTTTTTATCATAGCTGTCTTTGTTCGTATTTTCTTTCCTTAATTATGTTTTCTATGGTCGTTAATCACTCATATTTTACTTAATTTTACTATATTTCTGTTTGTTTTATATCTAGTTTATTTCTGACTTCTATGATTCCTGCTTTTATATCCTTATGTTTATCCATCTACTTTCTGATATATATTTTATTGAAGCTTTAGCTTTTTTAACATTTTTTTTACATTATTATATGATATTAAATTGTTTATTTCCTTGCTATATGTCATTTTATTCACTGATATTATTACATTTTGGAATATATTTTGGTTCCATTTATCCTTCTCTATTATATGGAGTTTAATAGCTTTGATTCTTTTATTTACCTATGTTTAAATGTCATTGTTATTCTAACTATCAGGCACAGTAATAGATTAATAATGGGTCATTGTAACTTTTCCAGTTTCATGCTCAAGGAATCACTCTCATGTTTTTATGATGGCCCTAAAGTATTTCTTCCTTTATGTATTAGTCTGCCAAAGGGGTGCTGATGCAAACTACCAGAAATCTATTTCCTTTTTTAAAGGGGGCTTATTTGGGGTAAAAGCTTACCATTCCAAGGCCATAGAAAGTCCAATTCAAGGTACCATAAGAGGTGTTTTCTCACCAAAGTAAATTGCCACATGTTGAAGGAAGATGGCCACTGCTCTCTGGATGGTCTCTGACTTCCCCTCAGGGATCACCATTTCCTCTTGAGCTCCGTGGCTATTCTTTCAAACTAATGTAAGTTAATAACTGCAACTCTCTTTATTTAAGGGTTTAAAATTTCTCCTAAAAATCCTGCTAATAATTGAAAGGTAATATATAGCTAGTTTTTCATTAATTTAATTTTAATTGGATAAACTAATGCATTTTATTTCAAGCCAAATATCCAGCCAATTATTCCATATATAGAAATGTATAAGGTGTAAAATCAAAACAAACATATTTCATAAACAATAATTTGAAAATAAATAAATGCATCCCAGTTAATAATATTGTATGTAATTACTTAAACACTAACAGAACAGATAGTCTGATGGTGATAGCGGTATGCAAGAATCACTTTTGAAAGGTACTTGAAAATCAGATCATCTTCTTTGCCAACTCCTTCCTTTAGTCAATGTTGAAAGGTTTTGTTATTATTTTTATTTTTTATTATGTCATTTTTCCATCAATTTACAATCTTTTGGGGCCCATTTTTATCATGACCTTAAAGTCAATTTTTAAAATAAAATTTTATTGAAGTATATCATTCATACATGAGCATGCATAAACAATAAATGTACAATAAAATATATGAATTTACAATGCATATCATCATGCAGGGTTCCCATACTTCTTCCCACCACCAACACCTTCATTTTCGTGAAATATTTGTTACAACTATGAAAGAGCATCCTCAAAATATTACTACTAACCATAGCCCATATCTTACAATTGATGTATTTTCCCCCAACCAACCCAATTATTAACACCCTCCATTAGCATATATATTTGTTCTCATTCAGGAGAACACGTTCTCATATTTGTCCTGTTAACCAGAGTCTATCTTCACCACTGGATTTGCTGTTTTATACAGTCCCAGGCTTTGTATAATCCATTCAAAGTGTAGACTCATTGGCTCACATTTTCATCACAGACTTGTGCTGAAAGTCAATTTATATCACAGACAAAATAAAACTTTAGGGGAAAAAAAAAGCAAAACTTGAATGCTTGAAAACACATGGCATAGGACATATGGCAAAATATTCTGAAAAAAAAAGAAAAAGCTTTCTACCTTTCATGCCTCTCATTCAGTCATGCACATAAAGCAAAATATTTATGTTAATTCAAATATGACATACAATTAAATTTTTCCCATATGATGTTCTTATGCTAGACCCTGTTGTACAGAATTGCCTTTATTATAAAACCATAATATCATATACACTTCTTCTGGCATTTTTTATTTAGTGTCCTCAGTGGTGAAAATGTTGTTAGGAAAAAAAGTAATCATCATGCAAGTGGCATCATTTCTCAAAGAACTGAAATTCATATGAAATATCTATGAATATGTAAAATGCTTTCACCATTGGATGGGTTGAGATAGAGTAGGCATGACATGCAAAGTGCAGATGCATTCCAGTAATAAACTACACTTATGACATTTGTTGGCAAGTTCAGCAATGAGTCAAAACCTAGAACTGTCTCAGAGAAGTGAATGAATTTCTAGCATTGGTCATGAATATACAGAAACATTGAAAGCAAAAATCAAAATATACCATGAATATTTCTGGTCTCAAGATATAAAATTGGTATTAATTTGATTACATTAGCTTTTAAGCAAATTATGTTATTAATTTATTTGTTTGATTACTTAAACTAAACTTATCTAGACCTTAAGGACATCCCAACTCCAGATGCCTACACTACCGTAAGTCTCTGAGCACAGTAGAAGTTTATAACATACCAATGGGCCTCCTTATTCTAAGAGTAATATAGTCACTCCCACAGAAGAATTCCCCAGTTGCCTTTCACCTTCCATATTCTCCTAGCGTTATACCATTTTACTGGCTCCTTCCTCATCCTAATCTTCTCCTTTTCCATCCTTCATTTCCTTTCTACATCTCCATGAAGTACTATAAACCTTTATTTCTTTCTCTCAAGTAGAGTTATTACTTTATATAGTTTGAGGTCCTTCCAAAAACTCTGACCCCAGTTGTCACCAACTGTTCAAAACTACTGTCACGGATATGTCTTGTTTCTTTACCGCTTATCAAGGCACTTTAACAAGCAGTAATGATTATCTGAGCAGGAATAGCTTTATTGACACATGAACATGAATTTGGGTTAATTAAAATGTAAATATCAAAAGGCTTACTTCTTAAGAAGCAATTCTAAACACAAAAGTAATTTGACATACAATGGTGAGAAGAGATTTCTAATAATTTTAAGAAGAAAAACACCTCTTCTATATATAGTTCAATGATTTAATAGAATTCATTACTGAATATTAACGGTTATTAATGTTTATTCAATCACAAAAACATACTGATTTAGACATGGACTTGTGAGATTATATCATGTTATTTAAAAACCTTATGAAATATATATTAGAAACATTCATCTTCAGATTTGTGAGCTTAAAATATTGCTTCTTAATCACCAAATAATCAATATGCCTGCAAACAAAAGTTCTCGTTTTGCAACGGTATGTTCTCTTCCTCCATACCACTTTTCTCCTTCTTTGCTTCAGCCTTCATGCTTCTTTCAACATCGCATCAAAATTTTACTGATTGTCAATAGGAAAATACAGATTCTAAACCCAAAAGCCAGTGTAGAAAGCCACACAGGACAAACATACAGTGAAGGAAAGAATGACTCACAGTGAGTTGGATGCTGGGATACCACACAGGACTTAGGCTAGATCTCAACCACTTTGCCATACCTGATTGCAGGGGAGAATGAGAAAGAATCCAGCCGTGGGCCCAGGAGACAAAGTCAAAGATTTGGTATTAGCAGGCCACCTCCCTTCTAGAGTATTCATCAGTTCTGTATGACATGAACAACTAATTTATCAGCATTTCACTAAACTGTCCATCTTATCACTACTAACAATCCTAAAATATTAAAGATTTATGAAAAATTTGTGTTTATCCATCTCTGTAACAATATCAGAAATTCTTTATTGACATGGACTGTGCTTAATTGCATTCTAAATTGAAAACGTTATTTGAATGTTAAAATATAGTACTATATCAAGGCAAATAAAATAATGTTGTGCTATCAAATTAAATATGATTGAATTATTTTTCTCAATCCGTACCTTACATCTAAGCAGCACATATCCATAAGTAAGACATCAGGTGCCGGGAATACTTGCACATTGATGGTGGAATGTATATTGATAAAAGTAACCTTGAAAATATTATTAGAAATCAAATGTGTTTATTTGTCCTGAATCAGGAATCCATTCTTGGGTCTATTTCATAGAGATATTCAATCATGGATCATCAGAGGGACACACACACACACATTTATATGTGGTGATACATGGAGAACTCAGTAATTAGGAACTTAATGATTCTTATAAAGAAAAAAGAGCCATTTAGTGAACAGGGATAGATACAGATTATAGCAACTTAACAATATTACTATAATATTAATGGAGAAGAGAAGGCAGCAGAGAATTGGTGTATATGTAGTAAAAATAATCTAAAATACAAAAACTTAGTTGAGCAAAGACCTTAGATATCATAATGAGATATGGAACAACATATGCACTTTTATTAAAATATGCATTATATTTAGTTTATGAAGATGTTTTGCTTTTTAAGGATACATATGATCTGTCTTAGAAGAGGTGGCCTATAAATAGAGGAGGATATGAGTGGAATGGGGAATTGTGACTTATGACGACAATGGGATGGGGAATTAAGGTAGGATAAATTAAATTTAGTTGTGAGATTAAAGAAATAAATAAAATAAGGGTAATACACATAGTCATAATTTTATTCTTCCTGACTCTTTTAAAAACTCTATAAGCATGTAATAGAAGTCATCCCAAGAAATAAAACTTGAAGAAAGCAACTGTGAAAAATTTAACTAAATATCGAACAAATAATAAGTCAAAAAGTTAATAAAACAATTAAGTCAATGTGGTTGAAAAGAGGTTGTACAAATAATACAAAAAAGCAGGGAAATTGTAAATAAAAGAATGTTTCTCAATAGAGAAATCAAAAGTACCAAAGATAATTAACAAAGTCCCAGTGGTGTCATTTCCTGGTCTCTGATACTTTGGGAATAAAAACAAACTGCATTCAAGCTGCCAAGATTGTGTCTCAAAGGAGGAGACACTCATAAATTCTTCTGATTACAGTGAAATTAGCAACCAGACAAGGGAGAAATAACACATTCTTCATTTAAGGTGAGTAAAAGGGCCCCCATCTTCATGATGATCAGATGAGCTTCAGTGACAATTCTTGACTCATGGTTTCAATAATTTAAATTATTGAAACAACACTAGTTCCAGTGCCAGACTCAGCACATTATGCCATACATATTAATATTCTCATTTCATAAGTAGATTTTCTGGAATATTTGGCATTTTTATCACCACTAATATGCTCTTTGAGGAAAGCAAAGAATCTATTTCTATTTTTTATGATTTCTATATTGCTTCTGGAAATCTACACAATGAAAATTCTGAAGGGGAAAGGAGTAAGCAGTGCTTGAAAGGTTCATCTAGAATGCGGTCTTAGCAAAGGTTATGATGGTCAGGTCAGTGTTATTGATACCGAGTATGGAATTATGTTTCAAATATAATAGTTTTTGATGAGAATTTCCACTTATTCAGAATTGTGATATTAGCATTATCCCTGTCTCCTATTAATTGCTTTTACAGAGTTTCATTTTTGCTATAGATTCCTGTGCTCGCATTTTACCAATTCCATACAAGAGATGGGGATTGTCAGAGTTCAAATTCTATCCTGAGCAGATCTTTCAACAAGGACTTGGATATATGATGTTTAATAGGTATGTGATTCCCAGAGGCATAAATGAGGGAATGGAGAATATGAGACAAGGAAGGGGGAAAAAATTAACAAAGTATGCAATAGAGAGCAAGGTACTGCTGCAACTAAGTGAGGCTCAATCACTGGTCATGCTTTGATGTGTCCTGCAGAAAACTTCTTGGAATTGTCCCAAGGAAGATCAGAGAAGCTGAACCTTGGACATGAATGCAGGCCACATCAGAGTTGCTCCAATGTGATAGGGAGTGGGGAGATTTATATTTCTGCCAAAGTGATATTTGCAATAGTAATTTGATATACTCATCAGATGCAGTAATGGAATGACTTGGACCATGCTATTTTTGTATTAAATTTTCATGCATTTCAAGGCTTGGAAGTATCTTGGATATATTTTTATATTATACTTATAATATATTTTTAATGAAGGACAAACTGGGTTTATAATATATTTTTAATGAAGGACAAAT
Organism: Cabassous unicinctus; assembly: GCA_029593785.1. NCBI lineage: Eukaryota > Metazoa > Chordata > Mammalia > Cingulata > Chlamyphoridae > Cabassous > Cabassous unicinctus. Next base: position 4,150 of record JAQZBX010006377.1, on the reverse strand, counting down.
TGGCAAAATTAAAGGGTCAGGTAGGGTCTGTCCTTAGATCAATTATGTCAAGTGTGTATAGTCTGCCTTCAGAATTGATGATCTTGCCAAACTTTAAACATTCCATTGGTCTGTGTTTGGGTATTCCCTTTCCATTTTCAGCATATACCTAAAAGCATTAAGTGATGCATGCATCTTGATTGGTAATCCATGTTATAAATTTTACATATTGCCTGGAAATTGGGAAAACTCTGTTTGGGGGATGGGAAAAAGATAAGCCCTTCGCTTACCTCTCCACAAGTCCCTGTTATATAGCACAGCTACAATACAAACTTTTCAGCTCAGCCCATTGGACTGTGTCCATGTGTTTTAGAATCTGGCATAATGGGATATGATTATGTTGAAGAAGTACAGATTTTTTAAAAATCTTCAAAGCTTATTACAAGTTGCATAATAGTGATTTGACTATTTCATCCACATTTTTTTTATATCATTCACTGATGTCCCTGAATTTTGGACTTACTGCTTTCTTATTGAGATAATACATTGAACTTTATCCAATAAGAAATGAAACACATATAAGGGCTCAAGGCTTTGATAGCTGTGTTGCCTGAGAATACTATGGGTGTTTGTCCTTTTTGCTTTATAATTTTAAAATATGGTTTTGGCTCTTATATTTAGATCTTTGATCCATCTTGAGTTGATTTTTGTATAAGGTGTGAGATGGTATTCTTCTCTCATTCTTTTAGATATGGATATCCAGTTCTCCAAGCACCACTTGTTAAAGAGGCCATTCTCACCCAACTGAGTGGGCTTGGTAGCTTTGTCGAATATCAGATGACTGTATATGCGAGGATCTATATCAGAACTCTCAATTTGATTCCATTGGTCAGTAGGTCTATCCTTGTGCCAATACCATGCAGTTTTGATCACTGTAGCTTTGTAATATGTTTTAAAGTCCGGTAATGTGATACCTCCAACTTCATTTTTCTTTTTCAATATATCTTTGGCAATTCGGGACCTCTTACCTTTCCAAAAATATTTTGTGGTTAGTTTTTTCAGTTCCTTAAAAAATATAGTGTTGATTTTTATTGGGATTGCATTAAATTTGTAGATTAGTTTGGGTAGGATAGACATCTTGATGATGTTTAGTCTTCCTATCCATGAACAGGGAATATTTTTCCATTTATTTAAGTCTTCTTTGATTTCCTTTAACAGTGTTGGGTAGGTTTCTGTATATAAGTCCTTTAAATAATATGTGTTCATAGTTCATCTGATAGAAACTCACCCACAGACTCTCAGTCCTGACATATTTTCTACCTTATTCTTTATTTTGTTTCTATCTACTTTATATGGAAATGGGATGATCTTAATCTGACCAACCTATCAACCTCAGTTAAGACTATTTGCATATGAAATATCTAGAATAGGCAAATCCTTAGAGACAGAAAGTAGACTAGAGGTTACCTTTAAAGTTGTTTTGAAAGTATATTGATTTTTTTTTTTGCATTTTAAAACTATGTATCTATCTATATAAAATGGGGTTTTGCTGACCTCCTTAGATGAGTTGCAGAATAGTCCTCCTTTTGTATAATCCAGAAGAGTTTGTGCAAAATGTGGATGATCTCTTCCTTGAAAGTTTGGAAGCACTAGAATTTGAAATTAAATATGAAGAGTTGGGAATTAATGAGACAAAAAAATGCACATCTCTAATTAAAATGTGTTCATTCAAAGTGTTATTGGAAGAGGAAATAAAGATATAAATATAGCATTCAAAATTAAGGCAGACACCCTGCTTCAGAAGGTCATTTCACTTTATTGGATAAGCATATTTTCAGTGGTTTCCTAGATAATTTTATATGATACATAAATAAATACATTTTATAATTTGGTATTATTCTTAGATTATGCTATAAAATCAGAGCTAGGAAATCAAACCCATATTTTCAGAGGTATTATTGCTTAGTCAAAGCTAATGAAGGAATAACTGCTAATGTTTCTTTCTCAAAGTGAATAAAATATAGATGCACAATTTACTAGGTATTCAACATAACAAAGAAATTTTCATAAAATAGCACATGCATAGAAGAAATTTTATAATAATTTCTAATTTAGTTTGAATGATTTTAAAGTATTAATAATAGAAGTTTGTATTAATATATTTTGGTGATAACAAAAATATATTTATTTTACAAAAATTTCCTCATTTTCTTTCTCTGTACCCCATCTTTTCCCTCCCATTTTCTCTCTCAACTTCTTTCAGCACCTTACCATTGTCTCTTTACAAGACTCTGTGAAATATATTTAAAAGATATCTACTGGAAAGGGTAAAGAACAAAATAGGAATTAGGAAGGAACAAAGCACAGTGAAAGAAAATAAAAATAAGCAGACAAATTTTGAAGGTTGTTTGCAACTTTTTTCTTCACACAATTGTAGATGTTTGTAAAATCCTTAAATCTGGTACATGGAAATGGTGAATTTTTGAGTATTTATACTAAAATTACCCAACTTGACAAGTACCTACTACATATATTACTCTTTGCTGTAGCAGAGGAGCAACCTTTATAGGGAATAGTGACTACAAGGCAACATAAGGGAGTGTTCTGGGTTGTTGGCAAAGTTCTGCTTCCTACCCTTGGTCGGAGGTTACTTTAAATTTTTTGATAATTCCAAAGTATTTACCATATCTGCTTCTGGCTTTGATGCTTACCCTGATTTTTAGACTGTTTTGCCTTTGTTTGCTTTGTGAATTATTGTTGAAAGCCAGGCATATTGTATCAGTTTGAAGAAACTGAAGTAAATTGAAACTACTGTGAAGGCTTAGGTGGAACAGGCTAGGAGTTTGGCTGTGTTTCCTGTTTCCTGTAGCTGTAAGTTTCGTTGAGTAAAGTTTCTTCTTGTGCCCTTGGTTTTGTCCCTCTGTTTTGGGGGAAGGTTCCTTAGAGACTCCTTCTTAAATTGGGTCTGAGTCTTGTAATTCTTTTTGATGTCACCCACTCCTTGATCCATGTGCTACAGAAAGGATGTTGTGTTAACAAGCATGTAAATGGCATTCATTTCATTGTACATCTCCTATAAAGAGAATCAGTCTTCAGTTTTGGGTGTGACTGAAGGTAATTCATGTTATGGGATCTCTGTGTGTATGTATATATATACATATTAAACAGGCACATTGTCAATAAACAGTAATATTTTGAAAGTTAGATTTTTGTCTGAGCAGTAGATCTCAACAGTGGGTTTCAAGTGTTCAGTAGACCATGTCTTAAACAGATGCGCTGTCATCCACTCTCTGTTGTTCCATTTATAGAGCACAGGCTGAGTAGAATTAGCATAATCTTTAGGGCCATAGAAATTTTGGAATGGTAATTGAGCATTGACTTCAACTTAAATCCACCAGCTGCTTTCACCTCTAACAACAGATGGCCTGTCTTTGAAGATTTGAGGTCAGGCATTGATTTCTCCTTCTTAGCTATGAAGGTCCTAGATTACATCTCCTTCCAATATAAAGCCATTTTGTATAAATTGAAAATATATTATTTAGTTTAACCACCTTCATCAATTATCTTAGCCAGATCATCTGAATAACTTGAAGTACTTGCTGCTTCACCTTGTGCTTTTAGGTTATACAGAGTGATTCTTTCCATAAACCTCATGAACTGAACTCTACTAGCTTCAAACTTTTCTTCTGTAGCTTTCTCACCTATTCCAGCCTTTATAGAATTGAAAAGAGTTAGGGCATTTCTCTGGATTAAACTTTGACTTAAGTCAATATTGTGGCTTGTTTGATCTTCTATCTAGAGCACTAAAACCTTCTCTATATCAGCAATATGTCTGTTTTGCTTTCTTATCATTCATGCATTCAGTGAAGTAGCACTTTTAATTTCCTTTAAGAATTTATCATTTGCATTCACAGCTTGGCTCACTGTTTGGCACAAAAGCTATAGGGTTCAGCTCAAATCAGCTTTCCAAATGTCTTCCTTACTAACATTAACTATTTTGGCCTTTTGTTTTAAAGTGACAGACTGAAGCCTCTTCCTTTCACTTGAACACTTAGAGACCATTACACGGCTATTAATTGGCCTAACTTCAAATTACTCTTTGTTAAAAAGGTCTGTTTGGTGTTATCCTCAGTCTTAAGGCATAGTATTTACTATAGGGCCAGGGTTCTTA
>JAQZBX010006376.1:30540-53598 GCA_029593785.1 Cabassous unicinctus | reverse complement strand
ACACAGCCTTCTGTGGGTTTTCAGGGTGTGCCTCATAATCCTCCATGTTGAACAATAGCCCTTCTAAGAATCTTAAAGAAATAGTCCTACAGCAGCCTTCTAAGTCCATGGTAGAGATCTCCCCTGAGATCAAATCCAAAGTTTTTGTGTAGGGACACACTGTTCAAAGTGCAATGTATCACATCACTATGTGAGCCAAGAACATCCCAAGTAGCGGGTGAGGGGTTTTTAGAAATTTATCTTGATGGACCCTGAAATATAACATTCATTTTGGAAGGAAAAGGGTGTATTTGGCCATTGTGATTTGCCTGACCAAAGGCCCCTAACCAAACACCATTCATCAAAGCAGAGTTTCTCAGATGCTGGACACCTGCTATGAAATCAGTTTTCAGGCACACATCAGAAGCCCTAGTAGGAGCTGATAACCTGTTAAACATAAAGCAGACATATTCTCAGGCAGTTCAATTCCAAGAAATAGACAGATTTTGGAGGTTTGGAGAGAGCTTGGTGTGCTGCAGCAGTGGCAGTTTTTTGTTTCTGTCTTTATTTTTTGTTGGCTTCTTTCACTTAGCATAGTTTTATATCCTTCCTTCCTTCCTACCTTCCTTCCTTTCTCCCTCCCTTCCTTCCTTCCTTCCACCTTATTCAAAGCTCAGGAGAACCCAAGGAAATGTGTAACCTGGGATGGAGGGAGGGAAGTTCTGTGACACCTATAAACAGGAAGGTAGGGAATCAGGAATCAGAGAATGCCAGGGCAGAAGGGGAGGAGGAGGAGGAGGAGGAGGAGGAGGAAGCCAGGTGAGGCGTCAAAAGCATGTGGATAACCTGGGTGCAGGGCAGGCCTCCGGCCCACGAGCCTCCCTGAGACGGCAGGCCACCGGCTTCTTAATTCCTTCAGGTCCCTGAGGAGACTCTGAAAAGGTCGTCTCCTCATGTGGGAAACTTGAGGCAGAGCCCCACTCTTTGCTCAGGGTCCTCAAAAGGTGGGCGGGAGGGACTGTGATGCAGGTGGGAGATGCTGTGGCTAGTGGAGTGTTGGGTGTGGCGTGGCTGGGCCAGCAAAGGCCAAGGCCCTAAGGCGCTGAGAGGAGAGGAAGAGATGGGGAAGGAGGAGAGGCTGAGAAGAAGGAGCTGGAATCAGAATCGTATAGGACAGGAGAAATGAAGCACCGTGGCAGCACTTCCCCGCGCCAGGTAAGGAAGAGTAAAACTGACAATAGTTTTTCAAGTCTGCCATGAAACACAGAACATCAGGGAAAAGCCCGAACACAACCCCCCACCAACACAAATTATGCAGTCGAGTTTCCCCCGTGTGGGGAAATCGCTGGGGTCAGCAGAACCCCACGGCAATGGATCAGCCTTTCTCTGGGAAAACCACCTTCTGATCATGGCGTCTCCCCAGCCAGGTATATATAGCAATGGCAGTTTTCAGAGGCAGAAAAGTGAAGGAGATTAACAGATAGTTTACGGTTTTCTCAGACCTGAAAGGGCTTCACCTCTGTGATGAAGTACTTGACAGCACTGAAAAGTGTACTTGATAATGTGGAGAATTGCTGGGACTCATACGTCCATCTTGACACCATTCACCAATAGGAAGAAGGAAAGCTCTCTGGAAATGTGTTAATACCTGGAGAATCTTTTGCAATGAGCCATATGACAAGGTACTATTGAACAGTTTGGAAAATCGGGTTCAGTTAAAGCATGTTATTACAAGAGCAACTTCCAGTAAGGCATTATTAGAGAAGCTTTACAAATCATGGGAGACCTGAATTCCCCTTGCTTGCAAAATTTTATTCAAGAAGAGAAGAGATGTCTTTAGGGAACAGAACTAAATGGTAGAGTAGAATTGGAAGCTTCGGTTGAGACATGGGGAGTTGAAGCCGATGCTGGCTTAACAGCCCAGTAAATCAAATTTCTAGCAAATAAGGTTCCAGGGAATGGTATCCCATCTCCAGGTCTGGTCTGATACCCAGAATAAGTGGGGAGCCCTGGTGAGAGACTGTGTTCATTAATTTGTTTTTAGTGTATGACATCCAGTGACAAAGAGAACAGCTGGGACCATCTAAGTACAAACCACCTTAACTTAGGAGTTGTCAGTTTTTATGTGGTATGTTCAAGAGAATGCATAGGATCACCAGGGATGCTGTGAAATAGAAGTGCTCCCCCTTTTTAAACTTGTATATAAAAAGATGGGGAACTTTTTTTTTTTTTTAAGCAAATTATACTTGCTTTAAGAGACTTTCCTTAGCCGCCCAGAAATTTAGGTCAGAGCACAAGAGGAATAAAGAAGACAACCCATCCCTGCAAGCAAAATTACTCAATAGATATCCTGGCTCCCTTTTCTTGTTAGAGATGGAAATAATACAGATAGGGACTGAAAAGAATAGAAGCTGATGTTCCTTCACTGTATGTAGGAATCATTAATCCAGAAGTAAGTCTTGTCACAGAGTGGAAAAGATAGGACAGAGGGCACTGGTGAGAATTTTACTTTTTCAGGCCCCATAATTTCTAGTGCTATAATCTTTAAGCTGGGGACAACCCAGAGCCACAAGAGATGTCTGCTGATGCAAGGAGACCCTACCTGATTAGGCTAGGGCAGTGGCAGTATTGACATGGGTGATTAGCACTGAGAAAAATTCCCAGTATTTGTGTGACAGAGCAAAACCAAAAATAAATACCTCAAGTGCTAGTTGGAATCCTCAAAGAGAGAAAGAAGAGGTTTGGATTCTGAGGAGGTTAAAGCTTGGGTGCTACAGATATTAGGTTTCGTCTTTTCACTCTCTCCTTAGGAAGAGAATTTTTATGGAACGTGAGCAAAGGTTTGACATTTTTTCGTTTCCCATCAGGAAGGCTGTGTTTGGTGCTGTTGTGTACCACACAGATCCCCATTTAGATTAAGGCACTCAGTCTCCTAGTTGCTTGGTATTTTAGATGTTGATGAACCAGAGCAGTGTCCTTCTTCAGGAATTACTCTCAGCTGAAGGAAGCTGCCTCCTCCAAGGTTATGCCGTCTTACTGGGAGGAAGTACACAGCCAATGGCTGGTAATGCAGGGTACGAAGGTTTGCTCACCAACCCTCTGTCTTGCCATTGTTCAGGACATCTTTCAAGGGTAATGCCACCTTCAGAGGTTCCACAGGATTGACTGAGGCCAATCTTGGAATTACATGTCAGGTCAAACTTCCTTCTCATGTGTCCAGGATTAGCAACAATTCCCTTAACAAATTAGCTCAACTATTTTGCTGCTAACTTGGTATTAAGACACTTTACTAGATGCTATGAAAATCAAAATGATAACCTGGTCTCTGCCTTCAAGGAGATTTTAAGTTACAGGAAAGACACATGACTCGAAAAGATGATGGAAGGCTTTTGTCATAAGTATAAGGTGCTAAGACAGTCATTCATAAAACATTAAGTGCCTACTATGTGCTTTGTGCAGCATTATAAATAACAGTAAGGTGTGGGCCCTGCCCTTAAGGATTTCAGTGTATTCGGTAAGGGAGAGAGATGTTCTTGACAGGAGTTTGCTCGTGGAGAATCAATTTGTTTTTTGGGTCTCCACTTACTTCTTATGAAAGAATTTGAGTTGGATCATAAAGAGCAAGTATTTCATGGAAGGTTGGGATGTGATGGGGTGGGAAGAAAATTCCTGGTTGAGGGAATAACATGAAGGTGGGACAGGGAAGACCATCGAATACTGACTGGTAGCAGGAGCAGGAGAAGAATATTTAACAGGCAAATGGATGCCAGAATGGGGATGAAGGGAAGAAATATAGATTTCATTTAGTAAAAAACATGAAGATTTTTTCTAGTTTCTCTCCTGTATTTATCTAAAACTTTGTTGTCTAGCTCACAGTCCTATTCTTTATCCCAAGTCCCACCATTGTTGATGGCTCAATCACTACACTAGACATTCTCATTTTTGTGACTTTCACCATCATCCCACTTCATTTGCCTCCATCTGTGGTCATGTTTGTCATCTCTCTCCAAGAAACAATAAGCTGATGTTGTTGTAAGCTACTAAGTTTTGGGGTAGTTTGTTACACAGTAGACAAATGAAACATAAATTCAACTGATGTTGCATTATAGTCCCACTCAGATGTGGCCCTTAAAGACAGCGATTAGGGGAAATCCTCCCCATTGGCAGAGCTTTGAGGGGTGTACGCGGTCATCCATTTTGTGTGGAAAGAGAAGTAGGCTGAATAAGAATATATGTAGACTCATGAGCAGTGGCAAATGATTTGGCTTATTGGTCAGGGGCCTGGAAGGAGAAAGGTTAAAAGAATGAGATAAGGAGGTCTAGGGAAAAGGCATATGGATAGATTTACAAGAATGGGCTTGAAATGTAAAGATCTTTGATTTACATCATAATGCCCACCAGAGAGAATCCACCGTTGACTCACACTAAACAACCAAGCAGACAGAATAACCGGCCAGTTGATAATAGCCAGCTTTTGTCAAAAGCCACCCCAGTGTTATAAGAGAAACTATAGAAGCAGGAATGGAGGCCATGCATGGACCCAAAACCATGGCCTCCCACTCACCAAGGTAGACTTCGCTACTGCTACTGTCAATTATCTAACCTTCCGGCAACAGAGACTAACATTGACCCTCTAATATGGCACCATTTCTTGAGGAGATCAACCAGTCCAAGTTGATTACAAGTTATTGGTTCTATCCTGAAAGGGAGAAATTTATTTTGGATGGAGTTTATACACATTCCAGCTATGTGGTTGCCTTTCCTGCCCGTTAGGCTCATAGGCAGCACCATTATCTAAGGGCAAACAAAATGTTTGATCCACCAACACGTAATTCTACATAAATTACATCAAACCAAGGGATGTACTTTACAGCAAATGAGGTGTGGCAGTAGGCACATGAGCGTAATATTCACTGAGTATGGCTTTTTGAAGGTACGTCTAAGGTGCCAACTTGGAAACAATACCCTGGGAGGATAGAGTGTCACCTTCCAGCATGCAGAACACACCCTACATTACATGGTGTGGTGTTCCCCAACAGGAGGAATACATGAATCTAAAAGAAAGATTGCAAGGAGGAGAGACTCCTTTTATTATCACTACCCATAACCCATTTGGGAGATTTGTTCTTCTATTCCCTCAACTGTAGGTTCTGTATGTCTAATGGTCCTTGTTCCCAGAGGGAAATTGCTTCCAAAGGATTCCCATTAAACTTTAGCTATGGCTGTCACCAGATTATGTCAGGCTCCTTATTACAGGAATCTTTGAAAGTAGAAAAGAAAAGAATCCACAATCCTGACAGAGGTAATTGACTCTGATCATCAGGAGGAGGGAGGGCACTATTACACAGTAGAACCAGGGAAAAATATATTTGGCATTCAGGTGATCTGCTCCGGGTGACAGAGGATGGCTCTTGGTACTACCTTGGCCAATTTTGATGGCAAAGGGACAAGGGCAGAAGCCATACTCTGAAAAGGGCATAACAACTAATGGCTCAGACTCTTGAGGGATTAGGGTCTGGGTTATCACACCAGGTAAGTGACCAAGACCAGCAGATACAGTAGTCAAGTGTGAGGGGAATCTAGAATGACTAATAGATGGGGAGACTATAAATGTCAGCTGCAGCCTAGAGAACAACTGCAGTGGTGGGGGCTGACACTGTAGCTTGTTCCACTAAACTTCCTCTTAAAAATTCCCCAGGAAAGAGACCAACTAGTCTTGGAGGAGTTGTTGTCTTGCGGGCATAACATATGATATAAACCAAGGGGAACTGCATGGCAGAGGGCCGAATTGTAGTGGATGCATTTGGAGACCTTCCAGGATCCAGGCTGACATTTGCCCAGATGCAGAAAGTGTTGGCTGCTAATGACTCACAGCTGTGTCCATCTCTGGGAATTGCCCTCAGCTGAGGAAAGCTATGCCCCAATTCCTGAGGGGAAGCCCTTGTCCAATGTTTGATTTATGTGAGGTACAAAGACCTTATCCCTTTTCCTTCCTGGGGGATATCTTTGCAGGGCCATCTCAGCCCTGAGAGATCTCTGTGGGATAGGCTGAGACTTATTATATCACAGAGGAATGCTCCCTCTGCCCAGTCTTGTTTTCATTCCTTCTTCATAGGTGTTGCTTCCAAGAGCATTTCCAATAAACCTCCTGCATGATCGTAAGGCATATTTATAAACCAAAACATTTAAAAGGGCAGATCCCCCATGGGATCTAAGCCCTCTATCACTTAGAAGCAGAGCGGGCATCACCATCCCCAAACCCTCAAGATTGGGGAATGAACAATGGACTAAAGTAGACGTTATTTTTCTACTATAGACTTATTATTCTAGCAATGGAAGAACCCTTATCATTGATGTAAAGGCAGTGGCCACCAGAGGTTCGAAGGGATGGGAGAGGGAAGAATAGGTATAATATGGGGTCATCTTCAGGACATTGGATTTCTCCTGCATGACGTTGCAGTGATGGACACAGGCCATTGTATATTTTGTCATAATCAAAATTGTGCGGGACGGAGTGTAAACTGTAATGTAAACTGCAGTCCATGGCTAGTAGCAATGCTTCAAAATGGGTTCATCAATTGTAACAAATGTACCACACTAATGAAGGATGCTGTTAATGTGGGAAAGTGTGGGAGGGGGAGGGAGTGGGGCATATGGGAATCCCTTATATTTTTTATGTCACATTTATGTAATCTAAAGCTTCTTTAAAAAATAAAATAAAAAAATATTTTAAAAAGTTTTTTGAAAAAGGGCTGATCCCAGGGCCGCCTTAATTCTGATAACCTCCCTGATGGGTTGCATATACAAAACTGACTGTAGAATGTTATGCTCTGCATAATAAAAGAAGAGTTTGGAACTCACGGGGGTCAGTCTCATAAGGAGGGAACAAAAAGCACAAAAGGGAATGAAAAAGAGAGGAGGCAACCTGGTGAAGGTAGGAGAAATAGATTTCTTGTTAAAACCTATGAAAGAAGTGAGTTTTGCATTGAGGTTTACATAGGGGAGATGAGATAAGCATATGTAGATATAGGAGCCACATCCACAGGATCTGTGGCCCCCCACGGAAATTAGCAAGAGGGAGGCTTGGGACCTCTACAGGTCTTTGAAATTTGAACTTTGGGGGGCAGAAGATTCACGGCTAATACTGAAATTTGGTACAATAAACGTCATGCTTCTTGTCTATAGAACTTGTACACTCTCAAATATTCAGTGACCCCACTGTTTTCTCTTAATATCTATTTCCATAATAATCCCTTTAGAAATCTTTGTATTGCAATTTTCACATTTCTTTCCATTTATCTACATAATTTTGTAGATTTTCTGGCTCCTTAATTTGGACATTACCATGAATTAACACAGGGTTCATAATGGCCGTAAGGGAGAGTTGGCAGCATGTATCTCCAGGTACTCTGGAAATTATATGCAAATATACATGTGTATAATTATTCTCAGGAAGGTATAGTCATTGCTTTCTTCATATTCTGAAATGGTCTATGTCTTGACAAAGTTTAAAACATTTGCTGACTATGTCTAGCAATCAATTTAAGGGTTAAGAATGTGAGACTTGGAATCAGACTGCTGTGAGTGGGAATCCTGACTCTGTCCCTTACTAGCTGTGAAATTTTGAGCATATGACTTTACATTCCGAGCCTCTATTTTCTGTATAAAATATGGGTACTAATGCTAACTTCGTTGGTTCTTTGTGAGCACAAAAAGAGACGATACATGTACAGGGTGTAACAGAGTATATGAGACTTAGTAAGCCTTCAAATGATGGTTATTACTATTGTTAATATTGGTGAAATCCTGTTTGTAAGTTGTGTGAAACTCAAAATGATTTTCATTTACAATGTTATCCATATTGGGTGAATTCCCAGACTATACAACATAGAATGGAGAAAGTCAATAAATATATATAAATTACATTCTATATTTTGATTAATTAGATAAAATTATCCTAATAAAAGAGAACTTAATTCCCATGGAAAAAATATCTTCTTTCATTCACTCACTCATTCATTGAACTAACAATTCCCCAGTACCTTCTTTTTTGTTAGGTACAAGGTCTTTATTGGTGATAATTTCCTTCAGAGTTATAAAATCCTCTCACACAAAAGCTCTGAGAAGGGGACTAAGGCACCTCCCGTAGACCACCCAGGACCTCTTACCCAGTCAGCGGTTAGTAGAGTACACCTCCTCACCTCCTGCCAATGGAAAGGGCTGCATGGCTTTAGCAAGCCCTATACCCAGGGATATTTCTCAGACTCCAGCTGGTCCCCTCCACTTGTTTCCTATGGACATTTTCACTGCTACCAACTTTCTCCTTACCTCCATTTTAATCCACATAAAATCATTCAATCTCAATTTCTCCCCAAAGCTTAATGTCCCCAAAGGAAGCTCTACATTTTATTTTACTAGCAGTTAGAGACAAGGGCCAAAAATAAGAAGAGAAGGGTAAATCCCCTGGTCCACCACTCCCTCCAAAAGAAACACCCACCCCAATAAATTATCCTTTTAGTATAAAGGAATCTAGGTCCTGATCTTTCACAGTTAGTCCTTGATTTTAATTACAGCCGCATTATTCTTGAAACTCCTCCACAGTGCAAATGACAGCTTCACGCCTTAAGGCTTGCCCACAAAGTGGTTTAGTTATTAAACCTACTGAAAATGATTAAAACTTTGAGACAAGGTTAGGTTTTGATTTCTTTAAAAGGGCCAAATTGGCAGTTTTTCATTGGCATCACTTCCCAGACAATAATAAACTAACATACTATTTAAGTCTGCCTCAAAAAATGGAACGTCATATATAAGTAGGTGTTTATCAGTGTGGGAAGGGATTCTGCTTATTCTAACAGTCTAGAACCAGCTGAAGCTGCACTAGAGTGCTGTTGTGATGCCCATCAGCATTTCATAATGACTCAATCACCCTGTGCTTAGAAATCTAGAGCATAGTACACTGTCTTTCAATTTTGAAAATTTAATTCAGAATCACTTCACATGCCCTGTGAAGAAGTTAAACAAAGATGTGTTCAGCCCTTCATCATCTTTCTATTAATTATGATCACCAGAATGCTTTGAGCAGGACAATTTAAACTGTGAAATTTGCCTTCTGGGAAGCTTTTCTTTCACAAATAAGTGTTTCTCAAAAGTATCCTGTAAAAAGAATGAAACTGACATTCTAGACAAAGCAGCTGCTTTTCTTTCAACAGTTCTCTTTGAGCTAAGCGATACAATTTTACATCTATAATTACATCGCAGACTGTATTTCAAAACACTGTTTTAAAGAGAACTGGCATTCTGTGTCCTATAGATGATGAAACTAGGGCTTGGTTATTGAGGAATATATACTTTGCGAATGATAGTGGCCCCTAATTGTTTTTGTTGTTGTTGTTGTTGTTTTTAATGCACAGACACTTGGAGGACAGCCAGACATAAATAGTGAATTTTTAGGCAGTTATTAAAATTTTGCCTTTCAAAACATTTTGGAAATGGAAGCAATGTCTCCTTGAATCACCTATCTAGTTGCCTTTTATTATCTGATGCAACTGCTGAATCAATGATGACATGCAAAAGGGATTTATCTCTGTATTACAACTGGAAAAATCATTGGGTAGAATTCAGATATTTATTGTCTATCTATGGGTGCAAAGCTTAAGGTAGAAAATGAGACAAGACTTCTGTCCTCAAAGAGTTTGTATATGAAAAAGGGAGAAGAGACATTGACACAAATAACTGTCAAAAGGAAGATATATCTCTTAAACATACATTTTATTTTTGTGTGTGTGTTTTTGTTTGTGTTTTAACCTATTGAAGTATATCACTCATACGTAAACATACATAAGTAAATGTATAGTAAAAGTTGTGAACTTACAAAACAAACTTGCATAACATCATACAGGGCTCTCATACCTCATCCCATCACTAATACCTTGCATTGTTGTGAAACATTTTTAACAAATGATGAAAGAGCATCCTCAAAATATTACTACTAACCAAAGTATCTTACATTTGGTGTATTTTCCCCCCAACCCCACCATGTTATTATTTTTTATATCATTCATACATGAACAAATATAAACAATAAATGTATAGTAAACATTGTGAACTTACAAAACAAACGTGCATAACATCATGCAGGGGTCCCACTCATCAATCCACCACCAACACCTTGCATTGTTTTGAGACATTTGTTACAAATTATGAAAGAATATCATCAAAATCTTACTACTAGCAATAGTCCATATCTTATATTTGGTGTATTTCCCCCCCAACTCACCCTATAATTATTTTTTAAAATATATTTTTATTACAGAAGTTGTGAACTTACAAAACAATCATGCACATGTGTAGAATTCCCATACAACACCCCTTTATCAACACACCAAACTGTGGTGGAACATTTGTTATTGATTATGAGATAATATCATCAGACTATTACCACCAACCATGGTCCACAGCGTACATTTGGCACGCTTTTTCCATACTCCCCCATTATCAACTTTACATCTTTGGCATAGATGCACGAATATTACATTATTACTGTTAACCACAGTCCATAGGTCACTCCAGTTGTATTTTTCCCCATGCTTCTCCACATTCCCACCACCCTGCAATAGTGACGTACATCTGCTCTAGCTCACGGAAGGACACTCTTGCATCTGTACCATCAACCACAGTTCTCAACCACCTCTGGGTTCACTGTGTTATTCAGTGCCTAGATTATTCTCTAGCTTTCTTTCCAATGACATTTACATCCCCAGACTACCCCTTCCAGCCACATTCCCATTTAGAAACCAGCTGTTACTCACTATAATGTGTCACCATCAACTCTAAACATTTTCACACTTTTGCAGTAAAGTTAATTAAAATGTCTACATACATTAAGTATTAGTAGTCCTTCTCAAACTTTCTCTATCTCCTTTAAGAACCCACTACCCACCACCAGGTCCTGGAAATGTTTTCCTACATTTTCTTCTAGAAATGTTTTCTTACATTTTCTTCCTACATTTTGTTCTTCCGTTTATATTTAGATATTTGATCCATTTTGAGTTAATTTTTGCATAAGGTGTGAGATAGGGGTCCTCATTCTTTCTTTTGGCTATGGATATCCAGTTCTCCCAGCACCATTTGTTGAATGGGCTATTCTGCCCGAGCTGGGTGGGTTTGACAGGCTTGTCAAAAATCACTTGACCATAGATGTGAGGTTTGGTTTCTGAACCATCAATTCAGTTCCATTGGTCTATATATCTATCCTTATGCCAGTACCATGCTGTTTTTACCTCTGTAGCTAGGTAATATCATTTAAAGTTGGGAAGTGAGAATCCTCCAACTTCACTTTTCCTTTTTAAGATGTTTCTGGCTATTCGGGACCCCTTACTCTTCCAAATAAGTTTGATAATTGTGTTTTCCATTTGTTTAAAAAATGCTGGTGCAATTTTTATCAGAATTTGAATCTGTATATCAATTTGGATAGAATTGACATCTTAATGTTATTTAGTCTTCCAATCCATGAGCATGGAATGTTCTTCCAATTATTTAGGTTTTAAAAATTTCTTTTAACAGTGCTTTGTAGTTTTCTGAATACAAGTGCTTTACATACTTGGTTAACTTTACTCCTAAATATTTGATTCTTTTATTTGCTATTGTAAATGGAATTTTTTTCATGATTTCCTCCTCAGATTGCAGAATACTAGTGTCTTTTAAAGTCTACTTCATCTAATATAAGTATAGCTACTCTGGCTTTTTTTTTTTTTTTTTTTTTTTTTTTTTTTTTTTTTTGGTTGCTGCATGTGTGGAACATCTTTTCCCAGCCTTTCACTTTCAATCTGTTGGTATCCTTGGGTCTAAGGTGAGAGACAGCATATAGATGGCTCATATTTTCTTATCCATTCTACCAGTTTGTCTTTTGATTAGGGAGTTTAATCCATTAACATTCAATGTTATTACAGTAAAGGCAGTTCTGATTTCACCCATTTTGACCTTTGGGTTTTATCTGTCATATTTTATTTTCACCACTCTTTTGACACTTTTAGTTACTTTTACTGATATAATCTTCATTTCTAGACTCTTTTCTGAGCCTTTCTCTCCTGTCTTTTCTTTTCAGACAGTAGCACACCCTTTAGTATTTCCTGCAAGACTGATTTCCTTGTTATAAACTCTCTCAGTTTCTGTTTATCTGTGAGTATTCTAAACTCACCCTCATTTTTTAAAGACACTCTTGCTGGATATAAGATTCTTGGCTGGCAGTTTTTTCCTTGCAGTATCTTAAATATATCATACCACTGCCTTCTTGCCTCCATGGTTTTTGATGAAAAATTGGCACTTAATCTTATTGGATATCCCTTATATGTGATGCATTGCTTTTCTCTTGCTGCTCTCGGAATTCTCTCTTTGGTATTTGACATCCTGATTAGTATATGTCTCAGAGTTGGTCTATTTGTATTTATTTGGATAAGAGTACATTGTGCTTCTTGGACACAGATACCTATGTCCTTCAATAGGGTTGGGAAATTTTCTACCATTATTTCTTCAAATATTCCTTCTGCCCCTTTTCCTTCTCTTCTCCTTCTGGGACACCCATGACATGTATATCTGCACGAATCTTGCTGTCATTTTGTTCCCTGAGACCCTGTTCAATTTTTCCATTCTTTTCTTTATCTGTTCTTTTGTATGTTTGCTTTCAGGGGCCATGTCTTCAAACTCACCAATCCATTCTTCTTCCTCCTCAAATCTGCTGTTATATGACTCCAGTGTATTTTTATTTCATTTATTTCACCTTTCATTCCTGTAAGATCTGCTATTTTTCTGTGTATGTTTTCAAATTCTTCTTTGTGCTCATTCAATGTCTTCTTAATATCCTTAATCTCTTTAGCCACTCACTGAATTTATTAAGATTTGTTTGAATGTCTATGATTAGTTGCCTCAACTCCTTTATGTTATCTGGAAGCTTATCTTGTTCCTTTAACTGGGCCATATCTTCCTGTTTCTTGGTATGGATTGTAGTTCTTTGTTGGTATCTTGGCATCCGGCTTACTAGATGTATTTATTCTGTGTGCATTTTCTCTCTTTAGTTTAGGACTTCCTGTCCTTTCTTCCTTGCTGGTTGTGTAGTAGGAACCAAGGATATAGTTGGTGCTATAAACTGTGGAGGCTCAAGCTGCCCTTATTTCCCCAGTGACTGATGAAGCTTCTCCCAACTTTCTCCTTTGCCAGGGTAGGGACAGAGTCACAGCCATGTATAATAATCCAAGTCATGCAGGCCTAGACCGTAGTTGCCCAGAAAGACTGATGAAGCTTCATACCCCTTCCTCCCCTGCCTGGGGCAGGGATGGAGCTGCAGGTGTGGGCAGCAATCTTTGCCATGAGGGTCCAAAATGACCACAGTTTCCCCGATAGACTTTAGACTATCCAGCCTGTGCCAGCCAAATGTAACTGCAGTTACCCGGAGAGGCTGGTGCAGTTCCCACCAGCTTCCTCCTTGCCATTGGTGGGGCTGAAGCCTAGGCTAGGGCCACAGTCTAATCTGGATGGAAAGAAGCCAGTCCCTACCATCACTGTGATTTTGAATCAGCCCAGCTTCCCCTCATGCCGGCGATGGAGTCATAATGGCAGCTCTTGGCATCTTTCTGACTTGGACAGGTTCAAACTTTAGCTATTCTGAGGGTTATACTTTAGCCAGCTTAATTTACTAATCAGTAGCTGAAGTTGGTGGCCAACCATCTCTTCCTCCCCTGTGTTTGGGAAATGGAGCTTCCAACTCCAGCCACAGAACAGCTCCTGAGGCAGCTTGCGCCACTGAAGTAGTATGAGTATCAGCCTCCGCAGCATGGCTTGCATTTACCCAGAGAGGCTGGTGCAGTTCCCCCAGCTTCTTCCCAGCCAGATGTGGGCCTGCAGTTTAGGCTAGAGCTGCAGACCCAACTGGATGGAAAGGTGCCAGACCCTACCAGCACTGTGATTTTCAGTCTGCCTTGTTTCTCTTGTGCCAGGGGTGGAGTTAAAATGGAAGCTACTGGCCCCTTTCTGACTTGGACAGGTTCAGACTTTAGCTGTTCTTAGTATTATACTTTAGCCTGCCGAATTTACTAATCAGTAGCTGAAGTTCGTGCCCAACTGTCTCTTCCTCCCCCCGTTTTTGGGAAATGGAGCCTCCAATTCCAGCCACTGAATAGCTCCTGTGGCGGCTTCTGCCACCAGTGGAGGATGAGCTCTGGTCTCTGTGGTGTGGAGTGCTCTACTCATGAATCTTCTCTGCAGATGGGCAGTCTCCTCCTTCCATTCTTTCAAGGATGTTGCAGGATGCACTTCTGGTATCCTAGAGCACCCAAACAGATGCTTTAGATAGCTCTGGGTGATTACTAACTGGCTTATAGCACGAGCTGACTCTAGGAGCTCCTTACTCTGCCGCCATCTTGCAGGTTGTCAACATCCATTTTATTTTAAGGTAGAAACAGAGGTACAATCTGAGGTGATTGCCAAGAGAATCACAAGGGAATGTACTCCTTGGTCTTCTACACTGTTGTTTCATTTCACTTTGTCCCTTTCCCATTTCCTACTCCTCTCCCCCAACACACACAGGCACATACACAAATAAAGAGACAAAATCTTAAAATATGCTTTTCTAATGGGATATGCTTCCAAATTTACATACTGGTTCCTTGGCTGAGGCTCTTTCTGTGCCAAGTGTTAAAACAAGTTATACTCGCTCTGATACAAATCTAATGTCTTATTGCTCTCAAAGTGTTGTATATATTTGGTCTCATTTTGTCTTAACAGTAGGATATCAGTAAAGATTATTTTATTTTTTAAGAGGAAACTGAAACATGCAGAGGCTCAGTTACCCTACATTTCACAGAACCCATTAGTTATGGGGCAGGTGGAATCCGGTTTTCCAAAAGTCTTGCCCAAAGGAATTCTCTATTAGGCCCAATTGATAGCTCATAATAGCAACTAGTAATTCCAAGTTATCTTGCAGCAGCTAACCTTACCAAGAAAGGACCCCCATCCCATTAGTGAACTGAAAAACAAAGTGATCAAGTAGTTTATAGTTATATGATATCAGAAGATAGTCACAGCTTCCTGTCTTCAGGGTTCCAGGTTGCCCAAGGTGAGTAAATAATGAGTGGATGCCCTCAGGGCTCTCTTCTTTTTTTTTCTAATCTTTTTTTTTTTTAATTTTATTTTTATTTTGCACACTATGTACTCCTAAATTCACTAACTTATTAAAACTCAGGGCTCTCTTCTGAGAGACCAGCTGGGAACACTTTGCTGAAACTGGAGAACCCAATGGTGTTTGCAGTTTGGATCTGAAGCCCCACATTTCAGGCCTACTTTTCTCATATATATATTTTTTGTAGTCCCACAGATTTTTCAAATTTTAAGACTATACCACTTTCCCTAAATAGTTAACTGACAGAGTACGTTTGCTTTCAACTCTGTGTCCCTCCCTTGTTAAGCACTCGTCTTTCTTTTCTCTTTCACCATGTTCAGACTCCCCTTTATCCCTCCACCTGATGCTTTACCATGCTAGAGGTCTTTATAAAGCAAGCTAGGGTGCTGAGAAAGTGAAAGAATGTTCAGTGCTACAGCACAAGTTGTGTGATCAGGCTTTTACTTACTTTTTACATCCTATGTTCACTTATCACTATTAAGGGCAACCATTTCCTTGGTATATCAATCAACCAAGAACAATTCATCATGCTCTAACCTCCTTCCAGGAACTGCCTAGCTATCATATCTTTAATGTCTAGAGAAAACATCTACTGAATCTCTTCTCACACTTCATATGGATAGCCTTCTCCCTTGATATATTACTCTGATTTCTGCAGTATTAAACTTTTCAATGCAGAGAAGTCTACTTAAGAAAACAAAAGGGAAAAAAACAAATTCCAAACAGGCTTATGTGTTCATAAGTTCTCCTAAAACATAAGCATTCATAAAACAGCCAAGATATTAGCTATGTTAATGCCTTTCATAGGTCCATACAACAATATTATCAGTCATACAAAAGAACAATTGTGAACAAGACTCTAATTTCTCAGGTGAGCATTAAATGAACATACATATTCAAAGCAAGAACTGGTGAAATGGTTTTTGCTTTCATAGAATTCCAAGTCCCAGTCAATTATATTAATACCAAAGCTTTCAAATAAAGAAATTCTTAGTCAACATCTATTTTCACTAGGAAAATAAACCCACATAAAAAATAAAACAAGCAATAACATCAGGCATCGTTTATATCTAAAGGTAAAAAATCGTAGGTGACTCCCTCTAAGACAGTAAGCTATTTCCAAGACAAGTTTGTTCTTGTTGTGGACTTCACTAAGCCAGGTGATTCTTTATTGCACAGAATCCAGATGTTACCCCAAATTCCACATTAAGCAGCAAAAACAGGGAATCAAAATTGAGAGGAGCTGGATCTGGTTCTTGTAATTTCACTCCATGATTTCAAGTTAGGTTTGTGTGTGTGTGCGTGTGTGTGTGTGTGTGTGTTTAATTAGGTAACAGCATTTTCTTTTGTGTGGCAAAGTAGGCAATGACTTCTCTGAGAGAGAAGTACAGCTGTTGGAAGTGTTAGGAATGGGTCTAAATTCTTAAGGTTTTAGTTCTTGTTCTTTTGAAATACTCCTTCTGAGTTATTTCACTCTGAAAACTCTGGTCCTGTTGTAACATAACTGCCATTGTTAGTTATCTGTGAAATGTTTCCAAGAATAGAGCTGGCCTTCACTCCTTGAAGCAGATAGCCCAAACTCAAGATTTCCCACATTCTTAAATGTCATTCTTCTGCCACCTCTTAGAAACAGCTTGCTAAGTTTTCCGCCACAATTTACACCGCAATGAAAGTTTGAGAATAGAAAGGTGAGGAACAAGGACAAAGTAACTGAAAACACAGGTGATTCAACATGGGCCACTCTTTTTCAGACATGTCATAAAGAATGTGCTCATGATGTTCCATTTATCGGTGTTTCTTTGGTTACAATATTATATTATAATCATCTACAGGGCAAGAAGAGGATATATATGGTTTTATTGATTCAGTCCTTAAATTAATGCCATGCCAAAATTGGCACATACTAGATGCTTTTAGGTGATACCTGCTATAACTCAAAGGAGCCAAAAACCATCTGAATTAAGAGGGTAACAAGCAAATTCCATTTAATTTGTTTTTATCAATATAGAAATCGAATCAGAGACTTTTGTATGTCAGTGCTACACCTGGACTCCAAGTCTCCCTTCTAAGTCACATTGTGCTGAAAAACTTTTTAGCCCAACATTTTGGTGTCTGCTCCCAAACAACCCCTCTGTGGATACATTGTTATTCCCTTCTTTGACCAGTCTCCTTTCTTCTCTTTAATTCTTCATTGCCATCTTTAGACAATGCTGTTAGTAATCCCAAGGTATTTAATGTTTCGCTTTCTTGAACTCTAAACAGTCTTATCTATACCACGTATTATAATAATTATATATGGTGTTCTACCCATGTTGTGTGAGAGTAATCTTTTCAACTTGACTGGAAGTACCTTAAAGGTAGAGTCTACATCTTATTATTTTTTATCATCCCCTCAGTCCTTGCCCCATTGATGGACACATATTAAGACAAATAATGCCTCCAAGTTCCCATCCAAATGCCACAGAACTCTAGACCTCCCTAGCATGACACCCTCCTGTGTCCTGCACTGCAGGCATCATACCCTGACATGCTCTTCCCTTCTCCCTGTATACTCATCACAGTGTGAAATGCCCTTGTCCTCAGAGCTCAACTTAATAAGTAGCTCTTCTAACAAAATCATCCATGATTGTGGTGTTTTAACAGTAGCCTTCTAAAGACAAGTTCCCTGTCTATCTAAGCTGATTATGACTAAGGATCATGACAAATCAATGTTTAAGCGATCTGGAGACACGTGGGGTCATGAGATCCCTAAAATTACATAAAGTAGGTGTCCAAGTATTCCAGCTGGGCATAAGGTTAGATTTAGTTCCCACAGTCTGATGGTTCAATACACTCCCTGTTCAAGTTACTTCCTTTTGCTTCAGGGGAAGCTATTACAACAAGTGTTTGAGATGAAAAATGTCATTCTGATTTTCAAAAATATGAAGTATACTGTAGAAAAGAAAAAGAACAGGTAAATGCTATTTTTAAAAATGAACCTACTATGTTTGACAGGCTTAAAGACATACAACAGAACTCCAGAAGTAGCATAGATGACACAGGGAGAGAAATGGCCCGGTGTTTTTAGAGTTGATGAACTAAGTGAATCAGAAAGAAATAACTAAAAATAGGTTGATGATAAGGGAGAAAACTTTGAATTTTTTAGAAACATTGTAACTCAGCCATTAATCACAGTACACATTGATCTTAACCTTCCCATGGTTTAAAACATAATTTTTTGAGTATGTGAGTACTAAAGTGGGAAAATTAGAGTGAGGAAATTAGGCAATTTTTAAAAATTGATCATCTTCATGTAATATTTGTATTTACAGAAAAATGGAATGTCCAAGAGTCTCTGGAAGAAGCCTGATGTATTTATAAAATTGTATTTCTTTTAAGATTGAAATAGACTATTGTATTTTCTGAAAATTTTCACATTCCATTCAAGTGCATACAGTTAGAATGAGACTGTCATTGAGTAGCTTATTGAAAGTATAGGAATGATTTCTGAATTGCAATAAATAAAATAAATATATTTTTAAAAAAGAGTCTAGGATCTTAACCAGTGTGATCAATTTGTTGTACCGTGAGTGTAACTATTATTTAAATATACAGCAACAAGCAAATGTAAGTTCTAAGAGTCTTCATCCTGAACCTTGTTTTCCTCATCTATATAAAGGGGAGAAGGTTTGAATTAGAGGCTTTCTTTGAGATCCTTTCAGATTTAATACGTCATGGTTCTAAGATTTGTCTATTGGAGCAAAGAGATAGCATGTGTAAATGGATATGACACCAACTACAAACATGGAAAGGCAAGTAAGAGCAACTATATCCATGTCAGTGTATATTTTTAAATTTTTATCAGGACCTTTGCATTCTTTAATTAAGTTTTATGAGATTCTTCATGAAAGTGAGCCTTGAATTACTACTTTGGGTATTTCTGGTTTTTCTAATTATAGCTCATGGCTAGGGAAAGCAGATATTTATTTTCCAACTACCCCCATCATAAAACTTCCACTTTCTATAATATGAGTGCGAATATTATCTAAGAATAAAATGAGGGTTGTTTTCAAGCTGCTCAAGCCTGGCATGTTACCAGGGAAGCATATCCTGGATAGAGCATTACCAAAGAAGGGAAGGAAAAGCAAAGAAACTGTAATAACATTAATGAGATATGCTGTGAATCTTTTTCACAACCAGGGAAGCTCAAGAGATGTTTTTCTTGAGTTAGAATCTGGTCTTAAAGCTATATATAGAGATTGACTGGCACTCTAGCCCAGAGCATCCTATCAGACACTTTATCTTATCACCAGTTAGATTGTGGTCACATGCTGCCTGTTTGATGAAGCCCTTTCAAAACCTCAAGGCCAGAGAAATGCAAGATAGCCCTCTTCCTTCTTTCTTTGTTGATCTATCCTTCTATCCTTCACTCTCCTCTTCTCTCTTACTACCCATTCTCTTCAGGGTGACTCATCTATTCCCAGGGTTTCAAAGATCATTTAGATGCTGATGACTCCCAAATCTCTCAGTATGGTTCATCATGCTCTCCTGAACTCCTGACCCATATGATCAACTTTCTGTTGGATATCTTCACTTGAATATATCAAAGACATCTCAAACTCAACTTGTCCAAAATGGAACTCAATATTACCAGCCTCCAAATCCACTTCTTTTCCTAAAATAATATCTGAAGCCTTTTTGACAACACCATGCATTCAAGTTCCTAAGCTAAAAACCTAGGCATCTTTTACTTCACTTTCCAGATACAATTAATCATCAAGTCCTATTACTAGTCCTTCCTAAATTTCTCCATCTCCACTAACAACATCTTTGTAGAAATTGATATTAGTTCTGATCTTGACCATTTTACAGTCTCCTAATTGGTCTGCATATAGAAGTATCTCCATAAAATACATATCTGATCATGTCAACCTTCTGCATGAACTCTCTCAAGGGCTCCCCAGCTACCCACAGGACCCCCAATATGACTTACAAAGCCTCCACAATTTAGCGTCTGCACTCCTCTCCAGCTTTACATTGACTGATTATCCTTATTATGGTCATATTAGTCTATTGTCATACTCTCACACCAAGATCTCTCTTTCTTCCCATTCTTTACAGATTGTCCCACCTACCTGGGATATGATTTCCACTACAAATTGGCCAAATCCTACTTGCCCTACTCAGCTTTAAAAATTACATGTTCAGAGGGTCTTCTCTGACCCTCACACCACTCTAGATTCCCATAGTACCTTGAACTTCCCCTATCATTAGTTGTGGTCACATTGTATAGTAATGACTTATAGTGATCCCATATTTTAAGCCCTTGTCTGGCAGTGACCATGCCTCAATCCCCAGCATTTGGCTTAGAGCTTTGTACCTAGTAGGAGCACAATAAATTCTTCTGGCACGAATGAATGAACAAATAAAGGATCTGCCCAGGTGTGCTTTTGTGAGCAGGAGATTTCTCAGAAGTCAAAGCCACCCAGCCTTTTGGCCATGAAGGTCTGGCATTAACTCCTTCTAGACCTTTTTCCTAATATGTAGGTGGTAAAGCATAGACAATTTCTTGGATCAGTGCTCAAAGTGTCTGCCCTTGGTGTCACATAAAAGTTAGAATTTAATATCAAAAGGTAGTTCAGAATCAATCTTCAAAATGAAAAATAGGCAATGCCAGGTTTTTCATTATCTGTTTTATACATCATATTTCTTTCATGTTTATAAAATGCAAAAAGCATTTTGAATGAACACATTTGTTCTTTTTATCCTGTTGAAAATAAAAGTGCTTTTCCTCAGGTGAGTGATAGGACTATTTGTTCCAAAAATATAGGAGTTTAAATCGAGATGTATAACTACATTCCACTCTCTCAGAATTAACTCTGTGTCTAGAATGCCATGAAATATAATGTAAACATATATTTTGGATTGAACAACAGAGAGGAGACGATGCTTTCCAGACAATGGCAGGTTTAAATTGTAGGATTCCAAAGCAAAATTTTACAAAAGCTCTCCTCCCTCCCTCCAAATCACCAACCCCAGGGATGCCTCTGTGATATGTGGGGTGGGTTCTAACATCACAGTGGCTGCTTGGGGAAGAGAAGGAAGAAGATCTAGGTTTTCTCTGGAAGAAAAGGGAGTAGAATAGAGGAAGAAGAAAACTGGGTTATACATTTTTCTTTTTCTATCCTGCCACTTGGCACAAACTATGTTGTGTGCATGAGAATAAATAACTGTGAAGTGTCTGAGAGGAACCTGGGACTTTAAAGCCAACAATACAAAGTTTAAATGATTTGCAATATTATGTTCTCAAGAAATATGGAATTCTGACTCTTCCTTTTGCCCCTTCAATAGAGCAAACTGATGATAATTAGAGTAAGCATACCTTCAGGTTTGCTCAGGGCAGTCCTTGTTTGGCCTGTTGTCCTGGCACAGTTTTTAATAATGACCCTTTCACTCTCAAAAATGTCTTTGAACAAATAGACTATAAGTTATAAATTATAAAATCTTTCTAAATGTAAGTTATATGGTCTCTCTAAATATAATGGGCATTTAGCATAACCCCCAACTCACTATGTTTTCATGTTGTTATTATTATTATTTTTAAAATTCTTCACTGTCTCTTTTGAGACCCTACTATGGGCCATGCCCAGTGATGGCTTGTCTAAATCTATTTTTCATAATAAATCCACCTGGTAGGTAGTATCCCTCTTTTAAAAGTCAGGAAAGTATGGTTGAGAAGTGTTAAGGCATTGCCCCAGGCCACACAATAAGTACAGGACAGAGTCACAGTTTCAACTATTTCTGGGCAACCTGAAAACCATTCTCTTTCAATTACATTATGAACGTGTTCAAAATGGAGCTTTAAAAACACACCTCCCTTAACCGTCCCCCCGACAAAGACAAATGAATAAAACACGCAGAATGAAGCAGCAAGCGCCCCAGAGAGGCTAGAGACTAGACAGAGGCTAGAGTGTGCCCGGTGACGTGGCATGCCTGACTCAACCAGAGATACTGGAACAGATCATTAATTCCAACACAATTCCATTGTCCTCACTCTGTCTTCAGATCACTGTATGCACTGCTCCCAGAGCTCCCTTGAACACAGAAAAAACTACTCAAGGAGAACTTTCCCTGGGAGCTTCTCACTCATGTGGTACTGGAAACAGAACAGAACTCCTCCCCTGACAGCTGCCCGCTGCTACCAGTCTTTCCCACACCCCAGATATGAAGAGAGATAAGAAGGCTCTCAAATAGAAGTTTCCTGATGATGAGTCATGACTTACTCAGCCTTTGTTATAGAGAACCTGGAAGCCTTTGAAATATGCTGTTGATTTTGGCAGCCTTAACTCCCTGTGCTGTTATCAAGAAACAAGTTACACGACTAATTTGCTTGAGAAATTACCACTATAATTAAGTACAGTCTATGTGAAAGAGCTGGTATTTAATATACGGCACTTAATGTCTGTAAATATGACTATGTACTCATTTCCTTGAACAATGCTTCATAATTAATAGTTGTTTCAATAAATATCTATTACATTGAATTAAATAAAAACACCAATAAATGTTAACATTATTATACAATACTTCCTATGAGCCAGGCATTATATTAAGAGTTTTACAGATATCATCTTCTCTCTGTATATATACATATATATAGATATATACAATGAATATATAAATATACATATGTTATGTGTATGTTTTTGTTTTTTTTTTAAGATTTATTTATTTATTTATTTATCCCCCCCTTGCTGCTTGTGCTTGCTGTGTCCATTCGCTGTGTGTTTTCTCCGTGTCTGCTTATCTTCCCCTTGCTGTGAGGTCCCGCTGCATCAGCCCACCGCGCCGCGCGGGCCGGCCTGCCTTCACAAGGAGGCCCCAGGAAGCGAACCCGGGGCCTCACACATGGTAAACGGGGGCTCTATCGA